>PVKA01031978.1:0-25737 GCA_004027165.1 Ctenomys sociabilis | reverse complement strand
TTTTTTTGTCTTTTTGAGACAGGGTCTCACTATGCAGTTCAGGCTGGCCTTAAGCTCACTTTGTAGCTCAGGCTGGTCTCAAACTCACAATAACCCTCCTGCCTCAGCCTCCCGAGTACTGGGATTACAGGCATGCGCCACCACGTCCAGCTTCTATTTGTGTAAATATATACTATTAAATTCCTGTTAAGGGCTGGGGAGATGGCTCAGTGGTGTAAGTGCTTCCCTGGCAAGAGTAAGGGCATGAGTTCAATCCCTGGTTCTGCCAAAAAAAAAAAAAATTCCTGCCAAATAAAACTCTTTCCAAGATTCTTATCAAAAAACATCTATAAGAGCTGTATGAAGATTTAAAATCCAGCAAAAATTACAACAAAACAGGATGAGGAAGTGCCTGCCTGGCAAGTGCAAGGATCGGGGTTTGATCCCTGGTACCACATGTCATGCGTGCCCCACACTGAGCCCAAGTCCACCACCAAAACTGGGCAGGCATGGTGGTGCATGCCTGTAATCCTCTGGGGAGGCCGAGAGGAGGTCAAGCTGCATAGCGAGACCCTGTACCAAATAAGTAAGATTTTTTTAAAAATGCAAAATAAATTAACATAATCGTTTTCTTTGAAAAAAAAATTAAAATGTCAGTGTTGCATGATAGTGAAAACCCAATCAGAATCTTAGTAAAACAATTTTTTTTTGGAACCGGGGATTGAACTCAGGCTCTTGTGCTTGCCAGGGAAGCACTTATTCCAATGAGCCATCTCCCTAGCCATGGAAAAACTTCATGTTGAGCACAAACTTAGCTCTAGAAGGAAAGGGTGGTTTTTGTTACCTATGTGTTACACATGGGACCAGTCCTGTTTTATTTTATTTTATTTATTTTTGCAGAACCAGGGATTGAACTTAGGCCTTTGTGCTTGACAGGGAAGCAGTTATTCACTGAGCCAACTCCCCAGCCCCTCCTGCTTTATTTTAAATTTTATCTATATTGAGATACACCTTTTATCATACTTTTAATAGCTCAAACATCAGGATGTGATTTCAATGTGATACTTTGTGATGATAATTGATAGCATTTCTTCTCTTAGCACATAAAATAGTGGTTTGCCTTATAATAAGTTAAAAAAATAATTATTTATGTATTTTGAATACAGCACTAGATCGGTAGATGTGCCCAGTGTTAGGGTGTGCCTAGCATGTCTCAGGTGCTGGGTTCAATCCTTAGCACAGGAGAAAAGAATGTATTGTTTTCTTTCTTTCTTTTTTTCTTTTTAATTTTTGGGGAACTGGGGTTTGAACTCAATCCCTTGCACTTGCCAGGGAAGCAGTTAATCTACTGAGTCATATCCCTGGCCCAGGAACGTATTGTTTACTTAGCTATCACAGTAACTACAAATCATCTACTTTTACCTACCTTTGTTGAAGAAACCTTAAGGTATAGTTAATTAACTTTCAAGTGAAACCTAACTAGCAAGGCCTGACATGGAGTGGCTCTTGGTCTATTTACTCTCTCATCTTCTGAAACCCTCACACTGGTCTTCAAAGTCAAATACATATTCACCTCAGTATCTTTATATTTGTTCTTTCCAAATATTTTCCAGTCCAATAGATAGAAAAAGCGTAAGTCTGGCAGGTATAATGGCATAGGCTGGTAAGTCTGTGACCAGAAGATTGCAAGTTTAGTCTTTCTTTGTCCCAAAAATATTTTAAAAGGGATAGGGACTGGGGATGTAAAGTACCTGGGTTCTATCCCTAGTGTCACACCAAAAAACAAAACAAAACAAAACAAAAAAAAAAACCAAAAGGAAGGAAGAAAGAAAAATTTAAAAAAGTAAAAGCAAATGAAAAGAAAAAAACAGATTCTTGGGGCTGGGGAGATGGCTCAGTAGAATAAGCGCTTGCCTGGCAAGCACAAGGGCCTGAGTTCAATCCCTGGTTCTGCCAAGAAAAAAAGCAAATTCTTTTTTTTTAACTGGAGAACTTCCTTTGAACACTAATGAGGCTGCCTATCTCTGTGTTTACTGGCCACTGGTATTTGGAAATGTCTCACCACCACATTAGTCCACTTGCTTATTGCTCTTTAGTTTTATTCATTTGTATATATTAAATTTTCCTCTAATTTATGGGATCTAAGACCTTTTTTTTTTTTTTTTTTTTTTTTTTTTTTTTTTTTTTTTTTTTTTTTTTTTTTGTCTTTTTGAGACAGGGTCTCACTATGCAGTTCTGGCTGGCCTTAAGCTCACTTTGTAGCTCAGGCTGGTCTCGAACTCACAACAATCCTCCTGCCTCAGCCTCCCGAGTGCTGGGATTACAGGCATGCGCCACCACGCCCGGCTTCTAGATCTAAGACCTTTTGTTTATTTATTTTTTATATTTAGTATAGGGTCTACAAGGTCTCACTACACAGATCAGACTCACAGTGATTGTCCTGTTTCAGCCTCTCAAGTGCTAGGATTACAGGTGCTCGCCACTGCTCCCAGTCTCAGTTTCCTGCTCAGAATGCCTTGGAGGTGGGGCTGGCACAGTGTACCAGGGAGCAAACCCGGACTGCTATGCGCTGCCTAAGCAGGCTTGTTACAATTATTGAAAATACTTGTTCCTCACCCATTGGTCATGAACTTCAGGTATTTAAATCTGCCAGTCCTTTTCCTTTTATCTTCCAAGGTATGAAAGTATTCTCCAAGCCCACTGTGTTGGCGCACACCTATAACCCCAGCAGTCTGGGAAGTGGAAGCAAAAAGATCATAAGCCTACCCGTAACTTAGATAGTCTCAAAATATAAAAAGAACTGGGGATGTGGCTTGATGTGAAGGCCCTGGGTTCAATCAAACCACACACAAAAAAGTGTTCTCCAGTAGTTTTGTCATTGTCCCTTTTTTTTGCGAAATTATTTCTGTTGTCATCGCCCTGCCTATTTGTTCTGGATTATGTTCTACAGGCCAGATCAATCTCCCTCCTTCCTGCCTTCTTGCCTTCCTTCCTTCCTTCTGTTTTTTTAGAGGTCAGATCTTCCAAAGACTGTATACATAACATTTCTTCCATGTTTCAGGAGATGAAATTAACTATGCTAGGTTAAATACAAATGTAGGCACAAAAGATAGCATACAGAAATATCTGTGTACACTTATCTTTGAATGTCTGCTGAAGGGATTGATCTCATATGTATAAAATGGGGTAATATCCTCGTATACAACAGCTTTCCCATATGTACCTTAAATCAGCTGCAGAACATTTCTCAGATCTAATGCTGTCTAGTAACATATAAAAGTTTGTTACTAGGGGCTGGGGAGATGGCTCAGTGGAATAAGCACCTCCCTGGCAAGCACAAGGGCCTGAGTTCAATCCCCAGTTCTGCAAAAAAGAAAGAAAATAAAATAAAAGATTGTTACTCTGTATGGTTTAGAGTACAGTGACAAGAAAAAAATATGTGTATGTTCAGTACACTTTTGAAAAAAATATTTTCAATTCTAAGGCTGGTTAGATCTGCTAGTACAGAACTATAAATATAGAGGCTGATTGTATGAGGTTTCATTCTGTTTGCACCTTTTTTTTTTTGTAGCCGGCTCAGCCTGCTCTGGGGATGGGGCTGGTGCAGCATATAGAGTGAAGTGTGGTCCCTGCACGCTTGCTTAAGCTTGCCTAAGCAGGTGCATTAGACCACTGAGATACCTTGCTGGCCCCCCGTTTGCAGCTTTTACAGTTTTCAGAAGTACAATTCATGGACTATGAAAACTCCTTTTATCATTTGAATATTTTTTTGTTTTTGGCATTTTTAGGAATTTAACCTAGGACTTTCCCACTGAGCTATATTCCCAGCCCAATTGGTTTTTTTTGTTTGTTTGTTTGTTTTGTTTTGTTTTTTTTGGAGGAACCGGGGATTGAATTCAGGCCCTTGCACTTGCCAGGGAAGCACTTATTCCACTGAGCCATCTACCTGGCCCTAGCCCAATTGTTTTTTTGTTGTTGTTGAGATAAAGTCTTTCCAGGTTGTGCTCAGACTTGGGAACCTCTTGCCTAAACTTCCTTGAGACAGTACTGAGATGTCAGGCACATGTCACTACACTTTGCTAGTTTGAGTTTAACCTAATTACAGTGCTAACACTTATATAATTTATCATATATTTAAGAAGAAACCTTATTTTTAAAAAAGTTAAATAATTGCAAATGGGCATAGAGTTTCACTGTTACCAGATTAAACAAGTTATGGGTGTCCATAATGGTGATGATTGCACAATGTTGTGAATGTGCTGAGTTCCACTGTGTACTTAAAAGTGGGTAAAACCATTGACTTTGTACATTTTGTACACAATTTTCTTATTCCACTGAGCCATCTCCCCGGTTTTCTTAAAAACTGAAAAAATAGAGACAGCCATACTAAGGTAGGAGGGTGACTGGCAAGCAGGGACCTAATACACAAGACATCTTAAGGTCCTGAACTCATTGTGATCTGTCTCAGACAGTATCCAGGAGATACGAAATCAGGTCCCACTGCTCTTTCCATGTGGGTTGTGATGTTGCAATGTCTTATGAGCATCTTGATTTCTCGGTACTTCTTAGTGCTTCCTTCCGAGCCTTGTAACTTCTTTCACCAGCTGAGCTCCATCCAGCTTCATGCTTATCTTAGTAACTTTGTTTTAGTCCTTGTTTTCAAAATCCAGTTCTTGGATCCCAGCAGGCTGGGATGTGCTTTGTATTTCTTGTCTTTCAAGGGGTTTTCCTCCTTTGCTGTTGTTTAATGATTTCAAGCCTAGTAGTGATAGCCAGGTGCAGTTGTCCCTGCCAGAGCCGCAGGTCTGGTGCCACGATGAGAACTTCCACAGCTGGTGAGCAGTTGGCCAGTTCCTGATGCCAGCAAGGAAGCTGTCTTGGGAATGAAGCCTCCTGGAGCAGTAACCCTTCTTTGTTTTTGGGATTCAGCCATTTCTTTTTCTTGTTCTTATGATACCTTAGTCTTTGTAACCTCTTAGCTAAAGCTTCTCCTGCATGCATTTCTGTATTTCTGTTTGTGAAGGGAGGCAGACTAGAAATCCAGTTTAAATTTCTTCTTAGTCTTTTTCATTTTTTTTTGGTGACTGGCTCACATGTGGTGCCGGGGATCAAATTGGTCCCTGCACTTGCCTAAGCTTGCCTGAGCTTGCCACTGAGCTATCTCACCAGCCCCTCTTCTGCATTTTTCAATGCTTCCTTATTGGAGACCTTTCCCACTGCATCAGTTAACAGGACAGAATCAGTTAATGGGACTGCATCGGTTAACGGCAGCTGCAGCTGCTACAGTTAGTTCCTGATCTCCTGGGTAGAGTTGTGGCAAAAAGGAGCAAGAGAGACAAAATAGAGGTGCGTGCAAGGTGCAGAGTTGTTCTGGAGAACACAAGGCCAGGAGGCAGCCAGAACCTTGGTGTTTATTCATTACATCTGAGTCAAGGACACTGGGTGAAGGCAGTGGGTGTTTCCAGAACAGTAATGGGCTACTCTGGGCTAGGAAGAAGAACAAAGCATTCTTGCAAGGACAAATACAAAGGTGAAATGGGGAGAATGAGACTGTAGTTTCTCCAGGTGCCTTTTCCTTTCCAGTGACTTATCTTGCTCTATGAGCCCTTCAGCAGTCATTAGTCTAAGGCTTCCAGCTGTGACCAGAAAAGAACAGGGAGTTTCCATGGTCCAATCTGGCCCAAGGGCAGAACAAGAACAAGCTTTACTTGCCCTAAACTTGTAATTCTTGGTCCTCAACACTCATCAGGTTTTTTGTCTCGCTCTGTGGTTCAGTCTAGCTTTAAACTCGCTCTGTAGCCCAGATTGGCCTGGAACTCTTGGCGATTCTCCTGCACCACCACACCTGGTAATACTTGTTTGACTTCCTTGTACCTTCTGTTTGTGTGCATGGACCTGTGGTTTATCTTGAGCAGGAGCAGAATCAGATCTGCAGTTTTCTTTCACTGTTCCTGGCTCATGATTTTTCCTCACTCTGCTTCTGGCCTGGGGCTTATTCCACGTCTTTATTTTAAATTATTTTTATTTTGAGAGGAACTGGGGATTGAACTCAGGCCCTTGCACTTGCCAGGGAAGTGCTTATTCTACTGAGCCATCTCCCCAGCCCCAACCATTATTCCACTGGTTCTCCTGAGATGATGTCTTTCTCCATACCTGTAATTTGATGATTTTTCTATTCACCTGTGTCTATTTACCATTCTCAGACATTTAATCCCTCTTTTATCAGAAGGATATTCTCTGCCATGTGTTTCTCAGGCAGGTGTTTTTTAGAGATTATTTTTTGCATTTTGAGATAGGGTCTCACTATGTAATCTAAATTAGCCTTGAACTCACTGTGTAGCTCAGGCTGCCCTTGATTTTGTGATCCTTCTTCAGCCTCCATAGTGTTGGGATTTCAGGCATGTGCTATTTGCCCAGCAAGAGGATTTCTTTTTTGTGTTTGTTTTTTGTTTTTTGAGACAATGTTCTATGTAGTTCAGGCTGTCCTAGACTCACTAGGTTGCCCAGGCAGGCTGGCCTTGAACTTGTGATCTGCCTCAGTCTCCTAAGTGCTGGGATTACAGGTGTGTGCCACCATACCCAGCAAGAGGATTTATTTTCAATGTTGCCCTCTCACCTTAATGAAACAGAGGCTGACTTTTTTCCTGTTTGAGTCTGCCCCGTCCTCATTGCAGGCTCTTCGTCCATTACCATGCTCCTTGGCCCTGCCAGCTCTGTGTGTTTTCTTCCTTTCTCCTGACCTTGATGGCAGTTTTTTTTTTGGTGGAACTGGGGATTGAACTCAGGCACTTGCGCTTGCCAGGGAAGTGCTTATTGAACTGAGCCATCTCCCTGGCCTCATGGCAGTCTTGAATAACAATGTTTTGAGGTTCTCAGAGATAGTTGAGAAAGATACATCTACTGCTCTGTCTCTTGCCTCTGTTTGATAGCATCTATCTGGGGCTGATTCATCTTGTTCTGTAGCACTGACCTATGGGAGAACCCAGTCTTTGTTTCATTAGTGAAAAGAACCCCGTGGCACAGTGCTGCTGCAGAGTGTGGTCTCTCTCACACAGGCCACACACTCCAGAGCTGGAGTCCAGTGTGTCCTACTCTGCAAACAATCTGTCCCCAATGGAAACCCAGTGGCACCTGGGGCATCCACCGGTGCTTTCTTAAGTTTTGTTTTTACATTTAGCTCAATAATATCCTAGGGCATATTAAGGTATTTTTATGTCTGCATTGAGATAGATAACATTTTTCCCCTCAAAATTGGGAAAAGAGGAAAATTTAAAAGTTCTGCTTTTAATAAATTGTTTAGAGCTGGGTGTGGTGGCACATGCCTGTAATTTTAGCACTTATGCGGCTGAGGCAAAAAAATTTTTTAGTTCCAGACCAGCCTGGGCTACAAAGTGAGCTCAAGGCCCTATACAAAAAAGAAAATAAATGAACTGCATAGGGACACCCTGTCTCAAACTGACAAAACCAAACAAAATAAAACAAATGTTTGTTGTGTGTGTGTTTCGGGGGGTCGTACAGCTGTAATCTAGGATCACTGAGTTCCAGGCCACCTAAACTTCCAAGTGAGTTTAAGGCAGCCTGAACTACATAGTGAAATGAAACCCTGTCTCAGAAAGTCAAAAAAAAAAAAAAAAAAAGAGTTAACTCCCAATACCATCAACTAGTTCATCTTTTCCTCACCAACTTAATACCACCTTTTTTTTTTTTTAATCTTTTTGAGACAGGGTCTCATTATGCAGTTCAGGCTGGCCCTAAGCTCACTTTGAGCTCAGGCTGGTCTTGAACTCACAACAATCTTCGTACCTCAGCCTCCTGAGTGCTGGGATTACAGGCATGTGCCACCACGCCCGGCTCTTAATACCACCTTTAACAGCAGTTGCATTATTGCAGCAACAAAAAGAAGCACCAAAACAGCATCCAGTATTTTTAAATTTTTTTAAAATTTATGTATTTGCTACAGAGTCTCACTACATAGCTCAGACTCGTAGTGATCCTCCTGTTTCAGCCTCCCCAGCACTAGGCTTACAGGCATGTACCACCACACCCTGACTGGTGGCTGTCTCAGCACACTTGGGACAGGGCTGGCCCAGCATGTGGTGCCAGGGATTAAACCCTAGTCCCTGTGCTTGCTTAAGCAGGCACTTAATTAGCAGTTTTCTCGCCAGCCCAGTACCCAGTATTTGGAGACAGATTTATTTACATTGACTGGCACTGATCATGATCATTCTCAAAATATCAGGTCATGATCTCTACTGGTCTAGGGCTTATGTGAGATAAACAAGCAGAAGATACAGAGACAGAATGATTTATCAATTGCAGGTTGGTTCTACCATATTCATCACAATGACCAGTTGTACATCTCAGTGACCAGCTATTTCAAGGAGACAGATGCAACCAGAACTGCAACAAGAACTATTACCTAGGAAACTAAGAAACAAGCATACTGGCTGGAGGAGGGGCATTTTCTATTACATTTTTCCCCCTCATTTAATTTTCCCCAACAAATCTTTGCTGGGTATATTACATGTGATCTTCTGAGACAAGGCCCAACCAGAAGCAGTAATATTAAGGGCTGTCAGCAGCCCTAGCCAAGTTCCCCAAGATTGTCTAATTATGATTTTTCCTTAAGTTGCTTTTTAGGAAGAGACATAATTTAGGTCTGTCTCTTCTGTAACATTACTCTGGTAATATAGTGAGGGAATTAATCTGGTCTAGGAGAGTGCCCAATGAGCCTTGAATGCCCATCAAATCTTGGTCAAGTGTTTGATTGGTTGTTATATTTCCTTGGGGCAATTGTCCATAGAGTTTAAGGCAGAAGCATAGCTAGCAAGGGGCAGGATGCAAGAACTAGGGTAAGCAGCCTAAAAAGACTCAAACATCAAGGGGGATAGGTATAGAGCAATCCTACGAATGGTGTCCTCAGGCTTTAGCTATGTGTGTACTGGTCAGTATCCAGAGTGACCAGAGCAGGGCTTTGAGTTTGTTGTCTTCAGAGTGAGCTGTCTGGTCCAGGTAAATTTTTCAGTAGATCTAAGGTTGGATTTCAGAAACTTGTAGAGGTAGTTAGTACATTCCTGGGTTATTTGTGTGTGCAGGAATATCTACAGATTTAGTTGGTCTTTTAACTGGTTACAAGCTATATGTAGTTTTTATTTAATTTTTGAGTTACCTTTGCTATAAATGCAGGCCCATTGTTTCTACCAATGATCAAAGGTAGGTCATATCTAGGGATTACTTTTTCTTAGTACAGATTACAGGAGTTTTTAAAAAAAATAAGGTGCATGAGCTGGAGAAATAGCTCAGTAGCATAAGCACCAGCCTGGCATGTGCAAAATTCCTGAGTTTGCTCCCTGGTACCAAAAAAAAAAAAAGTACATGCCTATAATCCCAATATTTTGAAAGACTGAGGCAGGAAAATCTTAAATTCCAGCTAATCTGGGCAATTTAGTGAGTTCCCAAGACCTTGTCTCAAAATAAGTAAGAATTGGCCTCACTCAGTGTGGAGTGGACAGAGAAAGCCTCCGAGATCCAATTAGTCTCCTCTGTTCCTTCTCCAGTTCTGGTTGTCAGCTCAGTTGCCCTTCCCAAAGCACAAAACTCAAGGTTTATTCCCTACAGAGGGTGAAGAAGGTCTTGGGGCACCAGGACTCGCGCTTAATGCTGGCAGAGCAGGGGGCTAAGTGACTGTGTGTCCTGATCCTCCAGCCTGCCTCCCACTCAGTCCCACATCTTTTCTCCAGTCCTTTACTCTCCAGACTGGAGAGCACATGATTCCACTGGCGAATCTGACTGACCTAATGAGAAAGAAAATTTACAGGGACTGAGGAAACCCTCAACCTGTAGACCTCTTTTAATCAGCCTTTTATTTTTATGAGTGAAAAACAAGGCAGCTGATGAAAACTTGTAATGTGGAAAAAAGAGAAATGAACAGTAAAAAGCATCTTGGATGCAAGAAAGAAAAACTGAAAGAAAAAAAAAAACCCTCCAAACAGCCTGTCCTTAAAGCTACAGAGAAAAAATAAAAAAGAAAAATGGGTGCTTAAACAAAAATACTACTAATAAAGTTATTTCTTAGAAATTAAAAATTTTGGGCCAGGGAGATGGCTCAGTGGAATAAGCACTTCCCTGGCAAATGCAAGGGCCTGAGTTCAATCCCTGGTTCCACAAAAAAAGAAATTAAAAATTGGGAGCCAGAAATGGTGGCATACATCCAGTAATCCTAGCACTAGAGGCTGAAGCAGGAGAATTGCTTTGAGTTTGAGGCCAGCCAGGACTACAAAATGAGACCCTGTCTCTAAGTAAATAGATAAATAAATAACAGACAGGAGCTGGAAACAAACCACAGTTGAAGATTTGAAAGATTAGGTAGTTTTGTCAGAATGAGCAGTGATGGGCATTAGGAGAGAAAAGATGAAAGGGAGAGTCCAGCACACATCATCTCCAGAGAGACTAGTTAGGACTGTGAAGTGAGGAAATTGTTTTTCCTGGTGTGGGGCGGGTGTGCGTGCGTGTGTGTGTGTGTGTGTGTGTGTGTAAGAGAGGCTGGTGTGTGTGTGTGTGTGTAAGAGAGAGAGAGAGCCTGGGGATCTCAGGGCTTTATGCATACAAGACAAGCACTCTACTGTCTCAGGCTCCAAAGTGAGGAAATTCATTCATTCATTCATTCGTTTGATATAGGGTCTTGCTAACAGCTTGGACTTGTATCGATCCTCCTATTTTCAGCCTCCCCAGTGCTGGAATTACGTGTGTCACCACTCCCAGACTTGTTCATTGTGAAATGAGGAAATTCTTAAAAGATTTTGATGATGTTTCCTAATACTGAAGAACTACACTTCTGATTTCTAAGGGTAACCAAGTGCCTATTACACAGCACAGGAGTCCACCTGTAGCTGTGTTAGCTCACAGTGAATGTTCTGGCGCTGTTATAGGTGCAGCTATGAAGTGATGCCCTGTAATGACCATGTTTCAGGATGCATGTATATGTGTGTGTTTCTGTTAGGTGTCATCTAAAGAACAGAACTGCTGGGTCTAGGCATATTCATGTTAATGCCAAATAATTTTCTGAAGTGGTTGGTGTCTAGCAAGATACTGCACACTGGTTACCAGTTCTAGGGCAGGTTGGCAGGACTTTTTTTTTTTTTTTTTTTGCGGAACCGGGGATTGAACTCAGTCCCCTGCACTTGCCAGGCAAGCGCTTATTCCACTGAGCCATCTCCCTGGCCCTGGGCAAGACTTCTTGCATCATGCTGTGAGGGACCCTGGGGAAAACACCCTGGAGCAATGTGTTACTTACATGTGCAGAAGAGACAGAGCAAGGTTAGCTCCTACTGTGTGCATTAATCCCTCATGGCCACTGTGTCTAATGTGGGCCCCTGCAGGGTGGTGTGCTGCAGGGGAAGGACGTGCCTGGTTCAGGTCACTTGCAGTCCTCATGTGAAACCTCCCCCTTTCTTTTTGATCTTTTTGAGATAAGGTCTTGCTATGCAGTTCAGGCTGGCCTTGAAATCAAGGCAGATACCTTCCTGCCTCAGTGTCCAGAGTGCTGGGATCACAGGCATGAAACCCATTTTCATGCAGTGCTAAACAACTGATGACATTGATGACAATGACACTGTTGTGATGAGGTCATTCTCTGAGAAAGAGATAAGAACGGACAGGAAGAACTGGAGGAAATAGCTCAGTGGTAGCCTTTGCCTGGCATGCACAAAGTCAAGATTACATCCCTAGTATCACTGGAACAAAGGTGATATGTGGATAGAGTTTATGTGATTATTTCGCTTATTCATTTGTAAACATTCATGTGAAAACATTCATTTCTGATGTTATACTAAAAAGTTAAAATTATGTACATCTATATCAAATGGATTCATAGATTTGGGTGGAGGGGTTGAGACAGGACCTTGCTGGCTTTAAATTCTTCCTGCTTCAGCTCCCTGAGTGCTGTCACCAAGCCAGGCCACAGATATTTTCAAGTTACTGTTAAATGGACAGATAAAACTATGTTAATGCTAATAATGAAAATTTGGTGGCTGTATTGATACATCAACAAGGTTTTCTTATCTGAGGTGGTCCCCCTGAAATAGGGCAAGCATGACAGTCAGCTTTTAAAGGGAAAAAAAGGAGAATTTGTCTGTTATTTATTTATTTACTTATTTTTGCAGTACTGAGGATTGAACTCAGGACACTGCACTTGCCAAGCAAGCACTTATTCTACTGAGGTATCTCTCTGGCCCCTGTTTGTTTTGGAGATTCAGTATAAATAGTACCAGGATTTCTCCATTATTTTGAAGTATGACATATTTGAATCTGTTATTTCTCTTTACCCTTCTCTTGTTTCTAGGTTTTTGTGGAAACTCTGGATAAGTGTTTTGAAAATGTTTGTGAGTTGGATTTGATCTTCCATATGGATAAGGTATGTTCAATAACTTCATAAGCTGGAGGGTCTTTCACTAAACTATTAACAGTTTTTTGTTTATTTGACTATATAGGGTCTCACTATGTTGTTCATACCAGCCTTGAATTTGCTATGTGATCACATACTTTGAACTCTCTTGCCTCAGCTTCTTGAGGGCTGGGATTACAGGCATGTACTACAATGTCTGGCTTATAATAGTTTTAACAAATACTGCAAGATTACTACTGGTTCTGTATCGTGGTTCCTCCGTTCACAGACAGACTGCTTGATATAGGGCAGCAGTGATAGTAGAATAACTGGCTACTGAAACAAGGGTGAGAGACAGTTTTGTACTATTAAATGAGTTTGCTAATCCTAGGCCAGTGACAGCGAAATTTTGGAATATATAACTCAGGTAAAATTTATCTCTCTCCTCAGGAAAGAAAGTAATTAATATATCTGTAAATACTTTCAGGTCAGGTTACATTAGGGAAGCATACTTGGTGGTGGCAGAATTGAAATGGCCCCAAGTGTCTAAGGCTTTTTTTTTTGCTAGGGCCTGTGTCCTTGTGTGCCAGATTAAACCCAGGAGGGATCCAGAGAGCTGGGATGGAATGTTGTTTTGTTTTATCCAGGAGGGTGCATGCTATCTCAGTGATATTCCTTGGTGACTCAGCTGCTTATTGTCACGCTATTCTGTGGCCTTTGGAAGGAGTTAGGATTTTGGGAAGGCTACTGCTCATTTCTAGGCAGTTATCTTTAGTCATTTGTTTTTCTTATGACAAAGCAGCTCCATATCTCAGGTTCACTGTAGCTGGCATTGCCATCTAGAGGACTTTATTGCCATGTGCAGAAAGGCCTTCAGTTTCAGTGACTTGTCAGGTATCAAGGTCTTGTTGGGCTGGTGGAAACGAGTGGCCTTTTCTCCCAGCACTGGTTTGGCTCTGGGCTCCAGCAGCAGCCAGGTTTGGGAGAATCACAGATTCCTTTTTTCTCTGTAGATACTGGGCTCTTGAGGTGTCACTAGCTTGCCTCTTCAAGTTAAATGCATCCCAGAAACTCCAGCTGTCATGGCCTCTTGTCCTTACAGGCATGAGGGGTAGAATGTGCTCGGCAGGTTTTTTTTTTGTTTTTTTGTTTTTGGTGCCAGAAATCGAACTTGTGCTTGTCAGACAGGCATCAGGCATTGTGACACTGAGCTATACCACTGGCCCTTGGCAGTTTTTTTTTTTTTTTTTTTTTGTTGGCAGAACCGGGGATTGCACTCAGGCCCATGTACTTGCCAGGGAAGCACTTATTCCACTGAGCCATCTCCCCGGCCCCCCTTGGCAGTTATTAAAGGTGCTCTTATTCCAGTCATTTCTGTCAAGGACAACCATCATGCAAATTGGCTTCCCCTCTGTACTAGTGGGAAAAAAAGATTTAGGCCTTATTGTTCTTACTTTGAAACTTTTTTGTGAAACTTGAGGTGTTATGTAAGGTGTTCAAAATGGTGTCCTTTGTGGATACTGCCCATAACTCATTGGATCAGGGATAAATTTCTTGATAGATTTTTTTTTTTTAAGGGATAGATTTTGCTGGGACAAGGGCAGTTTTCCAAACAAGACAATGGAAGACACAGATCTCTCACCTCCACCTTGTCCCTGTGGCAGGAGTCTGCTCATCCCCTCCCCTCAGTGCTGTCCCTTTGTACCTGACAGTGAATGTAGCTTACCAGCGAAGAGGCACCCAGAGTGCTTGGCCACCTCTATGTGCCACCTGTCTGTAGAGCTTGTCTGCAAGTGCCAGGTGCCCAGTGATGGAGAGAGCTGTGGGTGTGCTGCAAAGGTGGGCTTTGGTGCTGCTCCCTTCTCTGGGAGCACAGCGTTCCCCGCAGCCAGGTTTCTTAGGGTGTAGTCAGCCCTGGGTGTGCTTCCAAGGAGACATGCAGAATCCCAGCATATTGTTTTGTATGTTACTTCTTCACTTGGTATTGTTTACGAGAATTATCCATTTTTTTGTGAGTAGCCTTTTCCACAGTGTTGTATCAGTTTATAGTGACCAGTTCGGGTAAACGTTTTCACTGCCTCATTTCCTGGCCAGAGGATGTGTTCTCTGTATTGTTTTTTTTTTTTTTTTTTTGTCTTTTTGAGACAGGGTCTCACTATGCAGTTCAGGCTGGCCTTAAGCTCACTTTGTAGCTCAGGCTGGTCTCGAACTCACAACAATCCTCCTGCCTCAGCCTCCCAAGTGCTGGGATTACAGGCCTGCGCCACCACGCCCAGCTTTGTTCTCTGTATTGTTAACAAAGTGATTTCCAGTTCTTTCCCTTCCTGAATACAGGATGAAATTACCTGTATATCTGTGTCTTAGGTATAGCTATCTGATGTAGCTAATGAAATGTAGATGTGACATGTGTTACTTCTAGGCAACACTATAGGCCCCTATGCACAAATGTCCCTTTTCTCCTGCTTCTGTGGTTGTGGAAAGATGGATACAGTCTCGTTTAGTTGTGTTAAAGGGGCTGATTTTTCTATTTGGTGTGTAGAAATTTTACTCACTTTGCTTCGATCCTTATGGCTAAACTGGGCATGGTGGCACACACACCTGTAATCCTAGAACTTGGGAGATTGAGAGAGTAGGATCAGGAGGATTACTGTGAGCTCAAGGCCAGCCTGGGTTACAAAGCGAGTTCAAGGCCATCCTGAACTTCACAGCAAGACTCTGTCTCAAGAAGACCAAAAAAAAATCCTCATGCCTTTGTGTCTGTTTTGCCTTCTTTGCTGACTATGTTTTTCAGGGTGGGTGGAATACAAGCAGGGATGGGCCACAGGTCTTATTCCTGGTTCCCTAGAGCCCTTCTATCCTTTGCTGTGCAGTGCAGTATTTGCTAGAGCTTGTTTTATAAATACTCTTCTTCCCTTTTCCTACTGGTGGCTAAGGGCTTTTATAGTTTTTGTTTTTTTATTTTGAGACAGGATCTCACTGTATCGTTCAGGCTGGCCTTAAGCTCACTAGGTAGCACAGGCTTGCCTCAAACTCATGGCCATCATCCTGCCTCAGCCTCCTGAGTGCTGGGATAAGAGGTGTGAACCACCGCACCTGGCAGGCTAAGAGTTTTAAATCATAAATAGATGTTAAAATTTATCAAAAGTTTTTCCTTCATCTGCTGAGGTGATCATCACTTTTTGTCTCATTCTTATGTTGCTTTTAAAATATTCATGAGGTTGTCTGCTGGGGCAGTAAAGTAATCCAGTCCTAGCTATTTTATCAGACATGGCTTTAAGAAGAAATAAAAGGTCATAAAAATGTTGCCTTTCATTACGTCTTATCTTCACATAAGTTCTGTAAGGTATTTTGCTGGAGCTACAGGTTCTGTTTACAGTTTATAAAACTATTTTTAGCCAGGAGTTGTGATGTATACCTGTAATTCCAGCACTTATGCTGAGGTAGGAGGATTTCGAGTTCAAGGCCAAGTGGGGGGGTTGGCTTGGGCTACAGAGTGAGAGACCTGGTATCAAACAAAATAAAAATAAGGAACATACAAAAATCTCCCACAAAACTTTATTTTTAGTTGTTCATGTGTAGGGAAATGACTGCTTATATCATGAAGTGATAGTGAAGGAGCCAGTCTGCCTGCCCCAGTCATTTGAAGAATGTCTGAAGGTATCCCCTGAAGGGACTTTTTCTGGGTGCAGTTTCAGGCTTATCTTTGTCCTCATTTAAAGTAGATGCTAATTCAGATATATCTTCTATTGATAATAGACACAGGGTTTTGCTTCTGTTTTTTTCTTTTACTTATATAGGCAGCAGACCATCATCACAAGGCCATAAAATCACTGAGTTCTCTGTCTTCCTTGCAGACTGTCCCACATTAGGGTCAGAAATTCCTACCAGTCTCCAGCTCTCTAGGTCCTGTGACCTTCCCTGTGCAGGTATGGGCCTCAATAGCAGGCTAGTGAAAGACTAGATGCCACCACATTTCTGCTGCCAGACAGCCTGATTATATAGTGAGACCTTGGCTCAAAACAAAAATTGTGGAGCCGAGGAGATGGCTCAGTGGAATAAGCGTTTCCCTGGCAAGTGCAGCGGCCTGAGTTCGATCCCTGGTTCTGCAAAAAAAAAAAAAAAAAAAAAAAAAAATTGTCTCATTCTGATATAGATATATATATATATATTAATGTACTTTTGCAATTAACATTAATATTGCTTTCCAATATAGTTCACATTTAAATGTGCCCAACAGTAACATACATATATGTATATCATAAAATATTTTATATGTATGTCACATTATAGATCATGGCTATAAAATCCCAGTTTCAGTTATGGGTCAAGTGTTGCCTCTAATTGTTATGTTTCAGTCTGGGCCTATTGGTGCATGTCTGTAATCCCAGCACTGGGGAGGCTGAAAACAAGAGGATACCTAGGAATCTGAGCTGCATAGTGAGACCCTGTACCAAATACATAAAATATTTATTTATTTATTTATTTTGCAGAACTGGGGATTGAACTCAGGCCCTGGTGCTTGCCAGGGAAGCACTTATTCTACTGAGCCATCTCCCCAGCCCCTACCAAATACATAAATTTAAAGAAAAATTATTATATTTCTAGATTTCAATTGTTTATTAAGTTTTTGTTGTGTTTTGTTTTTTTGAGACAGGGTCTTACCATACAGCCCAGCTGGTCTTGAACTTGAAATAATCCTCCTGCCTCAGCCTCCCAGTGCTGGGATTATAGGCATGTGCCACCATGCCCAGCTATTTTTATTAGGTTTTTTAATGCCATTCTCTGTGGTTGACTCTGCATGCCATAGTTAATTTTCCTAAGCCATTCTCTGAACTAGCCTTGACCCCTTGGCCAGGCATTCAAGGCCTGTTTGTCCCTATGCTTTCCCTGCCCTCAATACTGTGACTTCTGGTCAGGTACTTGGGTCACCTGGTACCTCTGGCCTGTGCTCCAGCTAGACGCTCTGACTGTACATCTTTTCTGTACTGGCTCCTGCCTGTCATTACTGCCCAGCTCAGGTTCTGCCCACAAACTGGTCCCCATCACCCAGCCGGTCTGATATCTTTGGGCCACTGTGTGTAATACTATTTCTAATAACTATTTCTTGTGGGACATTAGCTCTATGTTTCCGTTTTCCTGCTTCATTCAACAGTCCTTATTTTTGCACTGTTATGTTCCTCACTGAATCTAATGCGGTGTCTTTTTAACAAGTGGGACATTCTTCAGGGGAATGTCACTGAAAGGTTCCTGGGACTGGAGCTCATAAGCTTGGTCTTGATTTAAACTGTTGGAGGCTGGAGCAGGGTCTGATGCCATGTTCTCCGGGGCGGCTATTTCAAGCCTAGCTTGCCTCTGCTTGTGGAAATCCACAAACAGTTCAGCATAATGACTGAATTATGTGTTGGTGTTTATAATGGTAATTTGAGTTGTGTTTAAAGAAAACTATGTGGGTGGTTGAGCTAGTATTCTGAATTTTTGAGTGTCTATAAACAGCAAAGCTGGCTTTGGTACTCTGGGTCTTCAGAATTTAGTTATTTGTAGGACCCATAATCCCAACATTCAGGAGGTGAAGGCAAGAGGATTGCTGAGAGTTCAAGGCCTGCTGAGAGTTTGGGCTGCATAGTGAGGTGTGCTTTTTGTTTGTTTGTTTTGTTTTGTTTTTGTGAGGGGTTGTTTGTTTTTTGTTTTTAAGAGAAAAAAGAGCCAGATGTGCTTCAGGAGGCTAGCACAAGAGTAGTCCCCTTGAGTTCAGGATAACTTGGTCTACAATATGAGTTCAAGGCCACCCTGGGTGCAAAAAAAAGATCAAAATAAATAAATGAATATAAACATAGCTTGAAAATAAAAAGAAAAATAGAAGTAAAATAAAATAGTTTTGAGTCAGCCTACATAGTAAGTTTTTTTGTTTGTTTGTTTGGTTTTTTCTTAGGGGGCGGGGTTACAGGAATCAAACTCAGGACCTTGCACTTTGCCAGGCAGGCACTGAGTTGCTGAGCTATATCTCTGGCCCTGTATATTAAGTTTAAGATCAGCCTCAACTGCATAGTGAGACCCTGTCTCAAAAAAAAAAAAAAAAAAAAAAAGATTCAGTGAGCAGAGCTATAATTCAATAACTGTGTCAAGGATTTATATAGGATTGTTCTCAATAGATTTCAACTGTAACCTTAAGAGAGTTGGAATATATATATCCTTCTGGGTGAATCTGAGCTGAAGGAAACCACAGAGTATGGAATTAAAATCTGCTGAATATATTGCTGAAAGGGGAAAGTGCTGAGCATTCAGAGTTGAACTTGTGAGTGCTAAGATACAAGGGTCACAAATGGTAATGATGGGTTCTGTTTGCCAGTGTCCTCTCAGGGAACAGATCTAGTGATAACGAAGCATATTCATGCCCTCCACACCCTGGTGACTTGGAAGCAGGTGTCCTGACTGCCAGGCTCCAGAGGTGAAGGGCAGTGTGAAAGATACATATTTTGTGTTATTTTGATGAAGGAAGTGTTTTGTGCTAGATCAGTGATAGTGGATCTTTTAGAGCTTTCACCTGGCTGCATGCTAGGTTTACCACTCCTGGCCTAGACCATGAAGGCTTTTGGAGTTTTAGGTCTTATAGATGCTGCTTGTTGGCCTGTAGGCCATTCCTGGCCGTTTGCTTCTCTTCCCTGGAAGTGCTTAAGAGAGAACAGGATCCAGGGCTGGCCTTGTGTCTCATTGTATTCCCAGTCCTTGTCTGGTAGTGCTTGATATATTTTTGTGTCAGGGTTGGACTTAATTTATTATCTCACATTCTCTGGCTGAATCACTGTCCATCTGTTATCTCCACTCCATGTTGGCCAGGGACTATTTCCTAGACCCATTTCTTATTCCCTCAGTACAGTTGATAGTTATAAGCAAGAATGATTTCTTAAGTTCCCAAGACCCATATGGTCTAGGAGTGCTCCAGACAATACTTACTTTCTCTGCATACAAGGCTTAGCTCTCTTTCCTGACTTGGTCTTTATGTGCTTTGAGGCACTCTCCCTGGAATGGAGCCACAGAGAACCTCTTCAGTTTATTTAGTTGCCCTTATTACTGGTTAAGAGCAGAGGGGAATAGTGTACACAAAACAGCAGAATTTAACCTTTAGAGCTATCTGTTCGATATCCATCCTTTTCAACAAAACCCTCAGCTATAGTCAAGAACAGAGCTTATTGTCAGTGGTGTTGTTTGCTTGAATTGCAATAGAAGTAAATTGTATAACATGTTGGTTGCTCCTTTGTAAGTGCCCTAACAGGCTGAAATTGAGATTCAATTCTCTGGTTCTTGCTCTTATCTCTGTCTTACTCTGAAACTAGAAATGAAACTTAAAATGAAACCTCTTGATCCTTTGATAGGAGCTCTTGGCCAGGCTGATGTTTGTATCAGAGGTGTGGCCCAGGAATACATAGCTCCCAGATCCCAAGAGCTCACGTTGTTTTTCATTCACCATATGTGGCCATTGTGTTGTCTCTGCTTATGATGCTTCTCGGTCCAGGCTGCCCCTCCAGCTTGGGCTACTACAGTGACACTGCCCAGCACATGCACATTTCACTGCTCAGCATAAGTCACAGGCTCACACCCAAGGGGCTAGGAAAGTGTGTCTTACCATGTGTGCAGGAGGGAGGAGAACCTAGAATCCTTCTAAATATTCCTAATGGCTACCAGGTTTTTCATTTCTTCTTTTAGAGAGAAAGGTGACATTTGCTTTAGTGACATTTTATAGGAGGAAACCTAAATAAAGGTTTTGCTTTTGGGAAAACTAGAGGAATATTCTTGTTTTTTTTTTAGTATTTTGAGACAGAGTTTTGCTATATAGCCAGTGTTGGCCTTGCACTTGCTATGTAGCCTAGGCCCTCGAGTTCAAAGCAGTCCTACCCCAGCCTCCTGAGAGTATAGGTTGTAGCACCATGCCTGGCTAAGGATTGATTTTTATAAGAAAGAAATGTGGTTGTATCTTAGGCAAAGATATCTTGTGCAGTAGCTTTTCAGTTTTTCTAACAGTTTGATGTCTGTCTGTATCTTACATCCCACAGGAATTTAAAGTGACTGAAGAGTTTTCATTTCCATAACAGAATAAGGGATGGGGAGATGGCTCTTGTGGAATAAGCGCTTCCAGGGAGATGACTCAGTGGAATAAGCACTTCCCTGGCAAGCACAAGGGCCTGAATTCAATCTCCAGTTCCATACATAGATAGATAGATAGACAGACGGACGGATGGACGGACGGACGGACAGATAGATAGATAGAAAGAAATAACAGAATAAATTGCTCCCGGATATGGGAGGCACAGGCCTCCCTCCTCCCAAGGGCTTTGGCCAAGCCATTACTTTACTTCGGCTCACTGGCCCTCGTTAGTGTGCTGGTGCTAGCTGAGAGCATTTTCTCCTCTTTCCTGTTGTTATCACACAAAGAGTGGACTTTTATGAATCATTCACTGTGAGGGCACTAAGTGTGGAACTACAGTTACAAAGACAGTTATGGTAAAGGTAAAAATTGTCTTTTACACAAATTCTCTGTTCTCAAGGTGCCACAGCTAGAAGGTGCAGCACTGTGCAGATATTGTGCTGGATCCTCTGCTTTCAGCAGTCTCTATGGGTCTTGCTGTTTCCCAGGCTGCCTCTCGGGTTTTGGGATTCTGCCATACCCAGCTCGGTTTCAGCATGTCCTCATTCTTAATATATTTTGACTTTTTTTTAATATTTAGTACAGGGCTACAGGGTCTCACTACACAGATTGGACTCAATGTGATCCTCCCATTTTCAGCCTCCCAAGCTCTGGGATTACAAATGCATGCCACTATGCCCAGTCTCAATTGCCGTCTCAGCATACCCCAGGGGCGGCACTGGTACCGGCATGGCATTCCAGGGATTGAACCCTGTCCCTGTGTCTGCCTAAGCAGGCACTTTAATCTGCTGAGCTATCTGACCAGCCTTCTTAATATATTTTATTCTTAGTTTTCATATGTTATACATGTTCATTTGGGTTTTTTTTTCTACCTTTATGGCCATTTCATTGTCCTTTTGGGCTTCTTACCTCTTAAACAATCTTTGTTCTTTTTCTTTTAGACTTTCTCAGGTAATCTGCAGTCTCCTGACTTCACTTAGCTACCTGCTGTTGACTGTTCAATTGCTCCCCTCTGAGCTTACTGCACTTCACACTCAGTGTCCAGAAGAGAGCCTCATGGCCCTGCCCCTCACGCTGATGCTTCCTCCAGGCTCTCCCCTTCCATCCCACACAGAAGGGTATACACCTATCAAACCTGCTTTTGCGTGCATCTAACACAGGTGGCATGTTCCTTTCTTCGCATGGTTAAGAGCACAAACTCTACAGCCCAATAGAGTCTGGCTCTGCTACTTGGGGACTCCCGCGTGATGGCTCCTGGCTCAGGGGTCCTGCACAAGCACTTAGACAGACTTGGGTGCAACACTTATTGTTCTCTTCGTTCTGCAAGGGTGGCATCAGACTGTCAGCTTTCCCATTGTGTCAAGTGACAAACACTGGTTATTCAGTTTTTTTTTTTTTTGTCTTTGAGACAGGGTCTCGCTATGCAGTTCAGGCTGGCCTCGAGCTCACTTTGTAGCTCAGGCTGGTCTCGAACTCAACAATCCTCCTGCCTCAGCCTCCTGAGTGCTGGGATTACAGGCATGCACCACCACGCCCAGCTTGGTTATTCAGTTTTTATTGAATTTATACAATACCCACACCACACCTGTACAGACACTATAGCTAGGGAAACAGTTAATGAACATTCCTTCTTTATGAATCTTCCATCTAGTAGAGGGAGACAAAATCAAGTATTTGTTAGGGAGCAATAAGTACAGAGAAGAAAATACAGCAAAGCTAGGTAGGAGTAGATGTGACCAGATGTTTTATAGTGTAGGTAGGGAAGGCATCTGATAAGACAGCATTTAAGTATAAACCTGAAGGAAATAAAAGAAATGAAGGCTGTGTGGCTTCTGGAGAAGAGAGGACAGCAGGGACAAAGTCGTTAAAGCAGGAGAAGGGCTGCTGTGTTTGTGGGAGAGCAGGCCAGGAGAGAAGGCAAGGGGGTGGGGAGATACAGGACCTGGGAGGAGATTATTAAGGTCACCACTGCTTTAAAAGGCCCCAGAGTAGTTGGGCGTGGAGGTGCAGGCCTGTAATCCCAGCACTCAGGAGGCTGAGGCAGAAGGATTGTTGTGAGTTCGAGACCAGCCTGAGCTACAAAGTGAGCTTAAGGCCAGCCTGAACTGCACAGTGAGACCCTGTCTCAAAAAAAAAGGCCCCAGAGAAATGTGGAAACTGACTTTAAACTGGTTCTACCATGTGCCCATTCCCCATGTCTCCTTGGTCCTTTAGGGCAGAATTCTGACCACACAGGCCATCCTCCCTCTCAGCTTTATTGCCAAGTACAGTGAGCAGTTAAATCGCACTCTGCTGCTGGAAGGCAAAGTCTGAGCTGGAGACCACATGTCCGCTCTGAGCCTGGGAACCCCTTCAGCTGCAATGAGCTCCTGAGCTTGGTGGGGAGGAGGGGAAGAAGTGTGTGCACAGCAAAGGTCATAGCCACAGGGCACCTCTGACACTTTGTTGAGTCTGAAGCAAGTGGCTCTACCTGCCTGGTGAAAGCAGAACACTACATTTATATCTTGGTCTCAAATGTCAAGTACTTTTGATCATCTCTCCTTATGACTTCAAGACTTAGGGTCCACTTCTGTAGAGAAGCAGCTATTAAGCCTATTTCAGAAGGTGGCAGAGCCGACAGGTGCCCATGCTATCCATTGCCTCAACTGCTGATGGCATGGACAAGCTGTGGTTCTGGTAGAGCCTAGAACCACACATTACCTGGATTTTTAAAAATCTGCATGCCTATGTGCCTTTTTAGATCCAGAACCCACATCGTTGAGTTTATGCTTTGGGTGTCATGGTTAGTGTTGGCTATGAAAGGTCAAGGAAGAAGGATGTTCTTGCTTATGCGCCAGGGCCCCCTTGGGCTGCTGCTACCTGTGGGATGAGCAGGAAATGTATACTTTTCCCATAGCTCTGTCCCAGGTACCCTATAGTCCTTCACAGGGCCTCTAACCTTGAGCACTTGTCTACTTTGATACAGATGGATCACAAAGCCACATCTCCCTGGGACCCACACAGAAGACCAATATACCTTCTCCATGTGGAGGACCTACCACCACCTCAGACCAAACCCATCTGTCTGTGTCTTCTTTCCACCGTCTTTCCCACCTGCCACTTACGCCTCCCCACACTCTGGTCTTTTACCATCTTTCTTCAAGGGCTGAAATTTCACCAAAATGCCTACTGTGCCTCCTGCTTGCATGCAGTTACTAGATGTCACCACCTCTTTTTGTTTTTTTTTTCTTCAGTTCACTTCTGCCTTTTCTTTTCTTCCCATTAACTATGTGGGTGGGTGCCAAGCACCTCCACTGTCACTAACTATAGCAGATCTTTCTAGTGAGCTCCACTTTCTTTTCATCTTCTGCCCACATACTTCCCCCTGCCCTCCCAGGATCCTCAACAGTATCCCTGACCTTCTTCTCTCCATCCCTCTATATCTGTTGCGCGCATCCTCGCCAGCAAGGAAGACGCGACCACTGGTTGTCTCTGCAATGCTTTATTCTTCCATGGATTGAGTAGTTCTTCTTCCCCTCCTGTTCCTCCACTCCTCCCTGGGCAAGCCCGCCCCAAGCTATGTACCACAAGGCGTCCAACCCTGGAGTGACACGTGGTCGCAGCCAATTGGTCCAGATACGAGGAAGGGAGCCACAGTCTTTGCCTTAGCCATATAAGGAGTTGTTTACTACAGAGAGCACTCACCCCGGGGGTGGGGGGTGGGAGGGGTGGAAGGCGGAAGCCAGCGCCATCTTGCAGCTCTCTACAGTTCCCCCTTTTTGTTTATAGCAACAGGTGAGAGCAGAGGCCCGATCCCTGTTGTGCAAGGACAGAGGCCGACTCTTGCCCAGGTGCATTGCACCTAGGGAGTGTCAGCGCTGTCCGATGCCCTTTTTCACAGGGGTGGGGTGGAAGGCATTGAACCCACATGCAATCGGGTATGCTCTCCTTAGATTCCAGCTTGGCCGCTCTGGTCTCTAAGTGCAGTGCTTTGCCTCGCACCCTGTGCCAAAACTATTTGTATAAGGTGGCCAGCCCAACACCAGGGGACTGCGTAGTATACAGGCTTTGGCTAATTATCTGTGGTCACCAAGCGTCATTGGATCCCTGGCACGACCCATGGTGCGTCACTCCAGCATGGAGACCCACACCTGAGCAGGAGGAGGAGGTTCCATTGTTAGTAATACTTGCTTAACGGCTATTTGTTGGTTTGGCGCCATCGATATTTACAGAGGAGAAACAAGCAAAAACATAACCTCCCGCCACATAATAACAAGAGAGAGACAGATCACGCCCAGCGCAATGCCCACCCAGCAGCTGCAGCCAGCTGATTCCAGAAGGAGGCTGCACTAACAGGCGGCACTCGAGTCTCATTAATCTTTGTGATGGCATGCGCTAACTGCAGGGTATAAATCAGGAAAGTAGCATTCCAGGGCCCTCTAAGGTAGGCATTGAGTACCCAGACCCGTGCACTAGCATTAGGCACTGTCATGGGAGTTACAAAGAATGGAACCCCAAGTCACAAGTCAGTCTCTGTTGTACATGTAGTGCGTCCACTTGCTCTTGCAGCAGGGCGGTTTGTTGGTTCAAAGCCGGAATGCCGGGTGTGGTGGCGCAGGCCTGTAATCCCAGCACTCGGGAGGCTGAGACAGGAGGATTGTTGTGAGTTCGAGACCAGCCTGAGCTACAAAGTGAGCTTAAGGCCAGCCTGAACTGCATAGTGAGACCCTGTCTCAAAAAGACAAAAAAAAAAAAAAAAAAAAAAAAAAAACAAAGCCGGAATGCCAAAATGGATATGTCCGTTAAGTGTCTCCTGGACCTCCAAGGCAGCCGCCACTCTCTCCGCGAGTGCATTGATGGTTGTAGCTTGTTGGACCGTCTGCGTTAGAGCAAAACCAGCGGCAGCCAGAGCCACAGCAGTCACAATAGCTGCAGTGATGCCAAAGTCCCTCTTTTGCCGATATATGACAGCTGGCAGTTGTTGTCGGGTCTCATCCACCCATGTAGGGATCATCGCCGCACTAGGGATGCGAACCACCAGGGCACTCACGTGTTCAAATCTCCAGCAATTACTGAGACTACAATTTAAAGCTGTACAATTTAGTCGACCCCTCTCCCCATCCACCCAGGTACCATTCTGAGTACCATTCCAAAGCACAAAAAAGAATGGGGCCAAGAGACAGGGTATAGAGGAGATATTAAACTTATGGGTCTTGTTAATCTGCACCGAGGATTCAAAGGAGACAGAGGTATTCCA
>PVKA01031977.1:0-25749 GCA_004027165.1 Ctenomys sociabilis | reverse complement strand
AAATTGACACAATGTATCAACCACTGCTTTGAAAAATACCCACCTGTAATCCCAGCACTCGGGAGGCTGAGGCAGGAGGATTGTTGTGAGTTCGAGACCAGCCTGAGCTACAAAGTGAGCTTAAAGCCAGCCTGAACTGCATAGCGAGACCCTGTCTCAAAAAGACAAAAAAAAAAAAAAAAAAAAAAAAAAAAAAAAAGAAAAATACCCAGCAGGGGAAGAGCTAGGTTGAACAGGACCTCCAATCCTAGCATTGTCTGAAGAATCTTCACACTGATTTCAATGTGGTGGTATCATTGTGCACTAGCACGAACAAAGAAAAAGAGTTCCTTTTTCCCCAAAACCCCTCCAGCATTTGTTATTGCTTAATTTCATGATGATAGCCATTCTTTTTGGGGGTGAGATGAAATCTCAGTGTTGTTTGTATTTGTATCTCTTGGATGATCAATGATGTTGAGCATTTTTTCATACGTTGGTTTGCCATTTGTATTTTTTTATTTGAGAAGTGTGTATTCAACACAGATTTTGGATTGGGTCTTTCTATTTTGGAGGTCGGATTTTTTTAATTCTAATGTTCTAGATAGAAAACCTTTGTCAGAGGGGCAGTTGGCTATAATTTTTCCCCAGTTTGTGGGTTTTCTTTCTTTCTTTCTTTTATTTTTTTATTTTTTTGTGGAATCAGGGATTGAACTCAGACCCTTGCACTTGCCAGGAAAGTGCTTATTCCACTGAGCCATCTCCCTGACCCCTGTGGGTTTTCTTTTTACTCTGTGGGTTCTTTTGAAGTACAGAAACTTTTTGAAGAGCTGATATCCTAGTTGGTGATTCTTTGAAGTATTTTTTGTGCCATTTAATTTTTGTCCATAAACTACCCTTATGTCTTTAAGTTTTCTACCTACATTTTCCTCCAGGAGAATTAGTGTTTCTGTTTCAATGTTTAAAATGTTTGATACATTTTGATTGTAGTTTAGAGCACAGTAACAGATATGGATCTGAATTTATCCTTCAATATATGGAAAGCTGTTTATTCCGGTACCATTTATTGAAGAGTCTATCTTTCTTCAAATGGATGTATTTGGCCCCTTTGTGAAAGCTAAGCTGGCTGAGTGTATTTGTAGTTGTGTTTGCATCTTTTAGTCTGTTGCCAGATCCTCAGGTCTGTCTTTATGACAGTAGCATACTTATTTTATCACTGTAACTTTATAATGTAATTTCAGTTCAGGGATTGTGTTGCTTCCTGATTTCCTTTGTTTCCCAGGACTGCCACTGATACTCTGTCTGGGTCTCTTCTCATTCCAGATGAATTTTAAGAATGTTTTCTCTATGTGTATGAGGTATACAATTGGGTTTGCATTAAATCTGTATAATAACTTTGGGAATATGACCATTTTCACAGTGATAGAAACCAACATTTCATTGTGCCCTGGCTTCAGATATTTGTAGACTATGCCTTGTAGTTTGCCCCACTGTTGAAGTAGTCCCAGAAATTCCCCTGGACAACAGACAAATGGATGCAGACCTCTGAATTTTGCATAGGAAGGCAAATTTGCAGTTTTATTTTAAGTTAGTATAAAATAAATATTTTAATTTGCTTCCTGACAATAACATCCATTAATGATCTTTGGTGGTTTTGTAACATAATTTGTCACTAATATCTGTGGTGTTTCTTTAGGATTTTCTTTCCAAATGGTAAAACTGAAATGCAATGAATACTCTGTGACCTCGATGAATGCGTGACTTAATGCACATAATCTAATTTAGGTTATACTTTTCTAATATATATTAAAATCCATTTTGAAATACAGATAGATGTAAGTCATGGTTTTTAAATGTTTAAATGTATAAATTAAAATCTAATCATCATTGGCAATAAATTCTACTGCCAAATAAGAATTTTGGCCTCAGGAAGATGACAACATAGGGAATAACAAACTGAAAAGGCCATTCTGCACACCAGAAGGTAATAAGATCCAAATTCAGCTTCATTCAAATGCTCAGGGTTGTTGCATATTTGTGTTGTTAAATGAAATACATACTAGGATTTCTTTTTATACTTTTCATGAACAGGTTGGAGCTCCTAAAAACACACATTGAAGACATTTTCTCTTCTCACACTCTATTTTTTCTCATTTGAATAATCTCATTCATCCTTCACTCCCCATCTCAGCTGTAATTTGTTCAGATGCCAACTTAATAGTTGTATTTGAAATCCTAAGCACACCACATAGCTGATGCTTTCACATTAATTTTTGTTGCTTGCTCCTCAATCAAGTCTCCTTCCAATATTCCTTATCATAGTTCCATGACAATATAAACCAAAAGCAGACCTGACAATGTATCTGACAATGCTGTCTCTTTAGTCTCTATGTTATCTTAGTTTGTCTCTAATTGCATTGCTAACAACGCTAATTAAACCCCACAAAGGCAAGGATTATGTCACTTTTTGTTTATTACTGCATCCCTACCACATTAGCACAGTATTGGTGTTCAGTACATTTTACTAAAAAAAAAAAACCAAATCTCTGATGTTTCTATGATGAAGATATGTTTAATGAATTCATAAAAGCATATTAAATCCTGAAGTGCATATGGCAAGAAACGTGTGAGGATATTTTTTCTTTATTTAAATCACTTATGAAGATGAATCAGAAAGCTCTACAAATTGTTAAGGACTTTAAGGAAACAGGTCTGTGGGAGGAATTACATCTTGTGGATGCTATAGTAGATTTGTGATTCTTTAGGGACCATACAGGCTTTCCTCAGAAGAGGCCTTAAATTTAGGGGACCTTAATTCATATCACAAAAGTAGTCAGGAGAATTTTATATTTCAGTCACCAACAGAAAGAAATGGCAATGGCAAGGCAGCACAAAAGATGGTGTCTCACATGGAATTAATCATGTTGGAATTGAAAGAATAAGTGCTCTGTATCCTATCCTGCCTATATATCTGAAAGGCTTTCCTGCGACAGGTAACACAGAACTAGACAGGCCATTCTAGGCCATTTAAATTTTAAATACTGATGGACCAGGTATAATATTTGCCCCTTTTTTGTATATCAAGTTTCAAGTAACTTGATAATGTTTTTATTCCTTCCTGTCATGGAGTCATTTTTTTTATAATCTCCAGATAAAATTTCGTTACTCTTAAATTTCTTTAAAACGTGAGTTCCTGTCAATCGTTTTTCTCCTGTACTTATGTCCACTGAGATTTAATGACACCTAGTTGAGAAATACTTTTTAAATTTATGATTCTACAATTACTAGTAAATTGTCAGGCTCTTCCAGGAGAATGCTGAGTTGTATGTATCCTTGTACTTCCAACTGTCGTAGAGATCTGAGCACACCAGTTACAGCTGCCACATGCCTCTTTAATAACCAAAGCAAAATGAGCACAGTGTCAGAAAAATTCTGAGATACAAAACAGCGCTATACTGAAGGTGAAAAAATAAAAGAGAATTACACTAAAGGAGAAAAGATATACAGGTTAAAAGAAGTTTTAAAAAACCCTCACAATGTTCTGAAAATTGTCCATGTTAGTTTTAGTTTGAAAAAAATTACAAGCATCTCCTCAAGTATATTTTAATTCATTTAAAATCATATTTTCAACATATTTGTCACTGATTATATGATGAATTATATTATGTTTGAAGATTCTATATTAAAACACATATGTGCCATTCTGGCCCTGC
This sequence comes from Ctenomys sociabilis, assembly GCA_004027165.1. Classification (NCBI taxonomy): domain Eukaryota; kingdom Metazoa; phylum Chordata; class Mammalia; order Rodentia; family Ctenomyidae; genus Ctenomys; species Ctenomys sociabilis. The sequence goes on along the minus strand of PVKA01031977.1, from coordinate 22,060 downwards.
CCCTAGGACACACTGAGACAGCAAATGAGACGGGGTAGAGGATTACAGTCATCTGTAATCCCAGCACTTGGAATGCTGAAAGCAGGAGGGTCACTGTAAGTCAGATCTGTGTAGCGAGACCTTGTAGTTCCTGCAGTAAAATACATTAAAAATTAAATAAGGCACGTATGTGGACACTCATATTACTGAAAAAATTAATTAAGATATATTTTATTTCATGGCACAAATTATAAGATTCAAAAATTATATTATTTCCTGTTGTTTTGAGGGGGATGCCAGGAATCAAACTCATGACCTTGCATTCGCCAGACACACACTTGTGCCACTGAACTATCAGCCTGGCCCCTCTATTTTTGTTTTGTTGATTTATTTCACAAGCCTTTCAAAGTCTATTTCATGCAGTATGAAAGTACAGTAAATAAGTAATGCACAGGTTAAGGACCTCATTGTGTGGTGTGGAATATCAATAGATAACAACTTACAGCAGCCCTTAACTCTATAAGTAGTTGATTATTAACTGTTGCTGAAAAAGCAATAACTACAAAAGCAAAATTAGTCTAAGCTATTTAAATGTTCCTAGTTCAGAATTTTGTGGAACCATATATATATTTTGTACACGATTTCTTAACTTATCTTGTTATTTAAGTAAGTGTTTCAGAGAGATAATTTAGGTAGATGACTTTTAGTTACACTTTGAATTACACCAAAACATTTTCAGAGGAAAAGAACATATTTGATTCATGCCTCTTGCAGGAAGAATGAACAGATGCCCTTCATTTCTAGAGAATTTGTTTTGAATCATATCCTGTCTGTTTTTCATGTATAGATGTTACTTTACTAAATTTTGTAGACTAATTGTTTATATCACAAAGACTTTATAATTTTTAGCATGATTTAAGCTTGAGATAAGAATAATGTTAAACAGAAACTCTCTGATTTTCAATAATCAGATATAAATGTAAGTGTAAGACAAAAATTCCAAAATTTCTGGGCTTTGTATTGTTTTATTTTTAGCTTAAGTTCAATGTTTATTAACTGAGATGATAATTGAAATAAACCTCAACAAGTCAAGACATTTAAAATTATTTATAATTTATTTTGAATATTTAAATCAACACTGAAAAATTCTCCACCCCAAAAGTTGTATTTTTTTGCTATAAACACTTACATTTATTCTTAAATTCATATATTAGACCTAATTTATATAAAATTCCTAAATTTACATATTAAATTTGTAAATTTACATATTTGATCTTAAATTTGCATATTAGATCTAATTTATATAAATTAGATCAGTTAGAAATGCAACAGTATTCCAATATTGACACAGTTCCTGAGATCTACTTACATTTTTATTCATATTTAGGATGCCCAAGTATATATAAAAATCAGAAATGAAAATCAGAAATTTAATATACCTTACCATCCATGATCTACTATTCTTCTGAAGTTATTCATATTGCATGTTTTAAAGAAGTAAAATGATATAAAGGTTTAGATATTACTAAAAAAGTAATTTTTTCCATGTTAGCTGCTTATAATATGTGTTTTGTTACAAAAAAAATCACTAGAACTATAATAGTTTAGAAGAAGAACTGGAAGTTTTACAAAACTCAAAGTAGTTATTTACATTTTGAAAAGTAAGATCTTTCTATACTCAAATACCTATCAAGTTTCCAGTTGACTATTGATATATTAAATATTGGTCATGCCACATAAAATCAAGTTGCATCTTTGAGGAAAATAGTGAACAGAAATATACAGTAGATAACAGTCACAAGTAGTCATTAAATGCTCATAATTATTTTATCATGCTTTAAACTAATATTAAAATATCATATATATGAAAATTATAGGAACATTCTTAAACATAATATATAAATTTTGGAAGTTTTCTGTAGACTTGAGAGGTTTTGTATATCTCATTGTAGCCTTTTTCTTAGCCAGGAATTGTACTCACAAACTTGTGTGCCAGGCCGGCCCTGCACCACCGATCTATATCACTGGCACCTGTACCTAAGTTAGACATGATGTATTACAGAACTTCTTGATCAGTCCAAAATTCAAGCAAAAACAACTGGCAAAATTGCAAAGAAAAAATAATAAATAACAAAGACAAACTTGGTAGTTTTATGTCATTTCTTCACCCATTTGTCTGAGATTGTGTAGCCAAATAAATTGACAAAATTAACATTTTGCATATGTTTAATTGAGATTCTTGCTCAATAGATGAAATTATTGGTATGTTGTCAGGAGGACAGTAGAACTTCTGCTCAAATCTTGCTTACAACCAAAATCTGTAGCATGTTAGGTATCTACAAGTTTGACACTTTCACATTTTTGGCTTCCCACATAAAATACATGCAAATATATTTATCTGAATAGATAACAAAATGAGTTGAAATATGTAATACAATGAATAGTATGTATCAGTACTACTTTTGTACTTTTATTTATCTTGTCTAAATGATTTAGGCAATTCTAACAAGTGCCATGAAACAAGGTAGCATACAAATAATATATATTTATCTCTTAGTTGTAGAGGCAAGAAGTTCAGGATCGACGTATGACCCATTTCCCTGACTTGTGCCTGTTAGTTCTTGGAGATGACACTTATTTAAATGCAGGTACAAGAGGAAAAGAAAAAATGGTATCTTTGGGACATCTTTGGAGGGTTGTGGACCTCATTCCTTGTAACTTCACATTTGTACTCTAATCTGCTACCAAAGACCCATCAAGAATTGATACTGTGGTCAGAGGCATGATTCAGTGTATGCATTTTGGTGACAACAGGCATGAAGACCATGAGTTTATCATACAGCATGGGTAAAAGTGAAATAGATGCCTGTCAGTCAATGGACTAAGATTTGTTGATGTTCAGCCTATAAAGATTATATAAGATGGTGCATTTATGAATTTAAATGCAAATAGGTACTTATCTAAGTCAAAGACTAAGCCAGAAACATGGACAGATATTTGTTTATTTATGACAAAGCCTAGAAAATCCAGCATAAATTGTAAATGTCATTAAGGTGAAACTGATTTTAATGTAGCATGTGTACTAAACATCACAGCTCACTTGCCTACCCTACAGCTGCTCAGAACATTTACTTTTGCATTAAATTGTGCATAATCATTGGATGCAATATCTATTTGATAATTGTGAATTATTGCCATGTAACTGTTACAAATGCTACTGACAGTTAAGTTTTGTTATGAGGCTATATAGCATTAACTTACAATTAGTATACTTTACAGTTGCTTTACACTGAATGTATGAAAAGTCAAAAATTTTAAGTCAAGTTAATCTATACATTATTAGTATTTCATCACTATACTATGAAATTAAAAGAAATCATGAATCTTGAGCATACAGTTAATATTTTTGTTTTTTACATTGAATGTTACTCAAAAGTTTGTTGAACTTCTACATTTAGGACACAGCTGTGGTTTCATGAAAGTACAAGAAATGATGGTATTTTATATCAGCTTATTTCAACAAAATCAGCATTGGTACATAATAATGGATTAACTGATTGACAGATTGAGTAGAGTACTAGGAACTGAACCCAGGTCCTTCACACTGAATATATCCTGTTCCTATTTAATTTTAATTTTAAGTAGCATCTGGCTAAAACAAGAGGTTGCATAAGGTCGGCTCTGCCTTTTAATCCTCCTGCCTCAGCAGCTTACAGTTCTAGGACTACAGATGTTTGGTACATTCCTGGAGGGTTAATAATACTGCAATTGAGTTAATATTTCAGCAGTTTTAAATACAACACTAAAAGACTGAAAGTTTTTCATTGGTCAGATTAAAAAAGTTATCAAAATAAAAATAATAATTACAGATATGATAAACAAGTTATATATTCAAAACACTAATTCACAACAAATGTGTTTGGAATGCAAAACATGATTATTTTTATATTTTTTCTCTCTCTGGAAAACATGGTAAGAAGATACCTAAAACTATAATTAAACCAATTTTTCCTGAAATAGGACACAAAAGGACAGAACAAAACAATAATAGTTGTCCCAAATTATAAGGAGATAGCAAATATTTTAACACTGCTATAGTTCATGAGGATATTCATAAGCATAATCGCACAAATCTTTTTCCTTATTTCTCAAGAGATGTAAACAAATGAGAGATTAGAATGAAGTACATAGAGATGAAACAAGCAATACTGCCTAGTTGAGGCAGGAATTTAATTCTTCTTTTTTATTGATTCTTGTAAGAAATTGGAACTCTAAAAATATGTTTGAGGCAGGGTGTTGTCCAACTCCATAATTCCAATCCTCAGGAGGCTGAGACAGAAAGATTGCTATAGGTTCAAGACCAGCCTGATCTCAAAAGTAAGTTCCAGGCCAGCCTGAATTGCAGAGTAAAACCCTGTCTCAAAAAGACAAAAAGGAAATTATTTGAATATTTATGCTGCCAACCAAAGAACATTATCAAAATCACTGGAATTTCAATCTAGAACATGTATAATACTGATAGTAATAATAACAGAAATACAAAGTGAGCCTCATAATTTGAAGAAATTAAAGGTATAGAAAAATTAAATGTTGCACTTGTAATACCTAATAAAATGAATTTTGCCAATGCTTGTTCATGTAAGAAATGTTTATACTGTCAGTTTGCAGCCATATTTCTCATTGACTTTATATTTAAATTTTCAAAAAAATATTATGCAGTTTTGTAAAGTGAATTAACTGAATGTCACACAACAAATAAATAGAAGGTGATATCTTCTCATGCACTAAAATTCTTTAAGTTATGAAATTTCCCTACAACTTAACAATTTTAATGAAAATAGTGTCAATGTAAGAATTAACCTAGGGCTAACCCCTAGGGGAAAGGATCAAGAGGTAGAGAGAGGAGGAAGGAGGGGAGGCAAAGTGATAAAAAAGATCACTAAATGTGTTGGAAGCATTAGTCACCTTCCTACAGGAAATGCCAACATTATCTACTGGAAAAAAGATGAAAATGGAAAAACAGAATTGCCTAGCACTTTCTTGTTTATTTTTTCAAACCTTATAGGCAAATGCATTGCACCATTGTGTTAGTTACTTTTCTGTCACACAGACAAAAGTACCCCAACATTGATAATTCAGGGAAGCACAGACTAATCTGGCAGATGCTTTCCAGTGGGTTTAGGCCAGAGTTGGTAGGTTACAATGCACAAACAGTGTGGTAAAGGGACCTGTCAAGGACAGCTACTCATTCCTCAGTGGTCAGGAAGCAGAAAGGGAGGAGAGGAGCCTGAGACAGCCACCCGCATGACTTGCCTACCACCTGCTCCCTCCTCCTGCCTGCACATTAGCTACTGAACTGAAATGACGAGCACAGCACGGCTGTGTTCCAGTCGACTTACCAACACGTGACACCCGGGGAAAAATTTCAGATCTATACCATATGTACCGCATAGACACTTTTGCACTAGAGGAAAATAACTTTGCACCTTTATACTAACGATACTTCACAATTTTAATAGATCTGTTAGTTTTAGGAATGTTACTTATGTAATGTGCACATTCTTTAACAAATAAAAAATTTTAAGATTATGGGCATTTAATGTTTGAAAGTGAATTTATCAATTAAATATTCACCATTTTTTTTTCTTAAAAGAACTAAGAGCAAAATTGAAACACTAACACTGAAATTAAAACATTGTTTGTCATAGAGAATTCAGGCTCTTTGCATGAGCCGATAGTCTACTATGAGCATTTCGTAACAAAGTTATGTACCTGAGACTGTTTTCCAAGGGATGAGGTGCACGTGTCCCTTCACACTTTGTCACACTTAAAACACTAGTAGAAAAATATCATCCATATGAATTTTCACTGTTTTTTTTTTTTTTCTATTTTTAAAAATGTATTTAGTGCAAGGTCCACAGGGTCTCACTACAGGTCGGACTTGACTTGTAGTGATCCTCCTGTTGTCAGCCTTCCAACGCTGGGATTACAGGTGCACGCCACCACACCCGGTCTCAATCACTGTCTCAGCGCACCTTAAGGCAGGGTTGGCGCAGCATGCCAGGCATCGAACCCCGTGAATTTTCTCTCCTAAAGCGTGCCACATGAAATGTTTTGCAAAAGGACTACATCTTTGTAGAAAAGAAAATAATTACAAGAAAATTTAAGTTTATTTTCATTGTATTTCCCCATCTCCTGGATGGGAAGCAAAATGAACCATGACAAGGTGGCAGACCTCCTGGAACGAGACGGAGTGTGTTCTATGCAGAAGAGAGCAGGCCCAGAGACAATGGCTCTTGAGTGCAGCTCTGCCATCCATCATGCCAGCAGCCAGAGCAAATAAATTAATCTTTCTTGTGTTCAGTTATTCTATCTGGAAAATTATAGCAAGCGAGGTCATTTATTTCCAATCTCTGTTCTATGGAGCTCTAAATGCTACAAAGAGGTGGTCTGAGATCCTCTGCAGGAGAAACTGTGTGTTGATCTGAACTTCATATTGGAGTTTGTCTAAGGATTTCTGAAGCTGGAAAAGAGTACAAGCTGTTGAAAATAACTGGATGAAATGGTCTCTGAGGTTTCTTCTACCTCTCATCATCTGTGAAATGTTTCCATTTTCAGTACAGTCATTTCACAGCATTAAGATGTCTCCAACTGAATTTGATTTACTATATCTGCTTAGGGGCATAGAGCTCTATTTTATTTTATTTTAGTTTTTAGTAAAGGTTTCCTACTACTACATCTTCAAAAGAAAACCTCCTGTGACTTAGAGCATAATGGATAATCACATGAGAGTTCAATACATTTGACAGTGTCCATTTTTAAAATTTCATTTTAAATAGAAGAATATATTTCTCTATATGCCCTATAATTATCCTCAAAGAAAACACATAGCATATGTCACTTCAGTTATCCATTTCTGTTAGTCTTCAGAACTGTTCCAGAATAGGTTTGTTTTGCAGTGACGAGTTTTTGTTCTTAAAATATTTCATTCGGAAAGCAATCTAAAACTAGAAGACAATTTAAACTCTTTAGAACTCACTAAATATAACAGTACAAAATCTGAAAGTATTTATACATCTAGGAAATTAGAGTTCCTAGAAAAATGCATTATGCAGTATTCATGTTTCTTACTGAAATTCTTTTCTATGGCATTTCACATACAATATGTGTGATTTATACTACAGGCTATTTGTACCAACAGGTTTATCTTTTGAATAGCTTGACATAATCAGATATATGTTCAGCTGTAGAAATATACTGTTTGCCTCAAAAACCTTTAAAAATATTTTTAAAAGAAAGCAAACTATGGAACCAAGTTAATGTCAATTTATAACAATATGAGTAGTTTGTTGTCTTAAATTTACATTCAGATTGTGAAAAATTTATACTTTCTGAAAAAATTATGTGAATTTTTGGAAGCCTTGAAAGATCCTGTATAACTCTGCTCCAAACTGATCTTCCAATTTTTAAATTTTAGCAATTTGAGGAAAGGCTAATGAGTGCTGGGGGAAACTTCATATTGTATTACTTATTCTCCATATTAATTGAAAAATCATTTTACTTTATCTAATTATATGCTAAATAGATACACAAAATATTGTTGGGTATTTCAGAAGATTTGTTTTAGGACTGCCATAGATATGAAAATCTCTAAATGCTTCAGTTCCTTATGTACAGTGATGTAGAATTTCTATACTGTCTGTGCTCATCCACTTTTGTACTTTAGACTGTCTGTAAATTACAATTCAAAAATAGCAGAAATGTTAGATAGATGTTTGATATACTGGGTTATTTACTGAACAATGAAAAAGAAAGTCTGTATACATTCTGTACGGTATTTTTTCTGAACTTTTTCAATCCAGAATAGATTGAATTCACAGATAATAAATTCATATTTTGATGGCCAAATACATACACACATAAATTTTATATTTCCATTATATTAATTTGTAGTTAGAAATGCTTCCTGTGTTGCCTCATGTGATTCCCAGAAGCTGAGCTGAATAGTTTCCACTCATCTATCAAGATTTTATTATCTCTCTCTCCCTCCTTCCATCTGCCATACACTCCAGGTATGGGAAATTTTCAATCTTAACTTAGATCTCTGCAGAAATTCTTCCCCAACGGACTTTAACCATTTAAGAATGTGATCTCTAAAATATTTGAAGACATTGCGGTATTTAGTGACAGTTTTTCTCAGTGAAACTGAGCCAGCTGCCCTTTATGTAACTTTATTGGTTTTTGACTCTTCCTCTCTTACTTTTCTAACCTCTTCAACTTTTCTCTCCGGGAAATCTACTTAAGTATGTTATGTGCATTCGTATTTTCCCCAAAAACTCTCCCAGAGAAATGAAATAAAAGAAAACAATTTTGTCATATTATTAGTTTCCAGCTTGCATCATATGTTTATACAATAGCCATCGCTTCGTATAAATGCTATTGAAAGTTTAATGTGCAAGGGGAACGTATACCTGAGAATGTGTTAATAATATTAAGTACTATACATTATCTTTGTGAGAAATTTTGAGACAGAATATTGAAATTTTTTTTATATTCCACGGTAAATATTAGTAAGTAATTTGGATAAGTGGCCTTGATTCTTAATTTGACTGACTCAGGTTACAACTGGGCTTTAAAGCCCAGCTCTTGTGTGTCTGTGGCAGTGCCAACTGCACACTATCTCTTTTTCCTGACCCTGCTTCTTTGGTGTTCTTATATGTTCTGCTTTTGTGCTACTAGGGAGCAATCATTATTGTTCTTCTTCTTTTTTTTTTTTCTAGATTATACACCTTAATAATAAGGAGACACAAACTTTCTCAGAAGAAAAAGAAAAGCATGCAATGAATAGGGCTTGACTCATTTAATAAGTATTTTTGTGCAGGCCTAATTTGTATTAGAGTTTATTAAATGTCTTTGAAGTTTTTATTTTAAAGCTAACTCTCTAGGATTAATAGTAGAAGTATGCGGGTGCTGACAGTCGTCTCTCACATTTCCTATCTCATGGTGGAGAGATCGGAAGCCCCAGAAGGGTTAGAAGGTAGCTCTCACATTTTCTTTCCTGTTTATTTTGTCCCATAGCCTATATATTATCTCACTTGCCATGAGTTTTCACAATTCTGTGTTTTTATTAGAACAAATCCTTTCATTCATTGAAGAGAATGTAGCTGTATATAGAGCCTTTGAATATACAGATACAAAATTGTCATTAATTTGTATCCTCTTTTTTGTTGTTTTGTGAGAGAAGCACATTCCATTGTCATTTAAATATTGTAGGTGCATGAAATTAGCTAAATATTCCAATATAGCCCAGTAGTCCACAACAGCAGTGGGTTATCCATATGCCTGGCAATGTCAGAAGTTGTTGACTTGAGGCTTTTACAGCTCAGCCTATTTATATGGCTTTACTTTTTATACCTTGTTTTTACATTTTTTTTTCTACCATGCTGTGTGCCACAGAAATACTGCTTTGGATGTAGCTAACTATAGACTGGTTTCTCTGAATCAATGAGCCCAATTAAACCTCTCTTCCTTGAAAAGGCAAAAGTAGGGTGTGGTGTAACATCAATGAGAAAACTGAAGAAAGCAGAAAACTACCCCTGAGATGTGGGATTGGTTGTGATTATGTCTGACCATAGGTCCCACTGGCTTTTAGAACTTGTTTAAAAAATGAGTTGGGAAAGATTTGGTGATGTGTGCTAGAGGAGGGCTCCAATGCTTTAAGCAGAACCTAATGATTTTTTTTTTCAGGTTCATTTTTTTGCTAATTGTATTGAGAGACAAATAGCAATAGATATTTTCAAAAAAGGTTAATATTACAGCTACAATAATTAATATACTGCATATTGTTGTCTTCATAATAGTTATTCATAGTGCAAGATGCAGACATGATATCCTGTCCAAACACTATTAGTACGAATCTTTCTTCTCATTGAAGAGAAAGCAGCTGTATATCTAGCCTATTTTGTGTATACAGATATATGAAGGAACATTTTGTAGTGCAATATATATACAATATATATATTCCTTCATTTATATCCTTCTTTGTTTAGTTTTGTCAGAGATGGGCATTCCATTGCCATTTAAATATTGTAGGTGCATGAATTCATCCAAATAATGCAATATAACCAGTAGTCCATAACAGTAGTGGATATTTATTTTTCTTTTTTTCTTTTTTGACAGAATTGGGGGTTGAACTCCAGCTCTTTCACTTGCCAGGGCAGCGCTTATTCTATTGAGACATCTCCCTGGCCCAAAACCATGTTCCTTTTTTTTTCCATACCAAGGATTGAACTCAGGACTCTGCACTTTCCAGCCAGGCAGTTAATCTATTGAGCTATCTCCCTGGCCCCGGATATTTCTTGCTGATTTGATTGATGTGATAGTAGACAGAAAAGGTCAGCTCAGGAAATTTGAATTTGATATGGGAATGTGGATTTGGGCCAGAGTTTCTGTGTGCTACATTTTGGCAAAGTAGTCTTCCTTTTATCCATGTCATAGGACTTTGTAGGAGGTTGAATTTAAGGTAGAAGGTAATTGATCTGGCAGTAGAAATTTCAAGACAGCCCAATAGTCAGGTGCCAGTATGAATACTGTTGGTTACTTTTAGCTAGAGTTATATGGAAACTTAAGAGGAAAATACAGAGAAAAACCACAAGAACAATTACAATTTTTGTCCCTCACCCCCCCCCAAAAAAAGTGTATAGATAATGCCCATGGTGATTGCTGTGAAAGTTAGCACCACGAATCAGACACAGCCCTTTGAACAAGAAAACAAGAATGATCCATCAAGGATGTTGCAAGAAGCAGGAAGACCCCACTTATCACAGCAGCTCCATTTAACAAGAAAGCCCCCTGATTCCTTGCTGCTTTCTCTCCAGCACTCTTATTCTCTGGATTCCTGGCACAATGCAGAGAGTACCTTAGCTTCATTATAGTCTAGACTGGAACAGCTTCCTGTAGATTGAACATTATAAATGCTGGGTAACATTAAATCTTTCCTTTCAGCTGACTGCCATGAAAATGTCCAATTTTCTCTACAAAATTAAACTTGCCCATGATTTTGGGTTTATCTTTTTACCTATAAATGACTTCCTTTTAAAGGGAAAAAATTAAAAAAAAAACATAAGGTATAGAAATCACTCTTCAGTCTCAGAAAAATAACTTGATTTCCTTACTTTATCTTCGATGCTTAGTGATATCCATAATTTTAAATTGTTGTTTTGAAATGTAATTATTAAACGCTCAAAGAATAATGATCAAGCAAAAGAAGCTAAAGGCTGTCCAGAGAGCTTAACAGATTAAAATGCCCGCAAGCAGGCACAGGGGCTGGTGGGTAGATTCCTGGGCCTGCTGTGCCGGCCCAGCCCCTGGGCCACACTGAGACACAGACTGAGAATGGGCATGGTGGTGAGTGCCTGTAATTCCAGCACTTGGGAGGCTGTAAACAGGAGAATCATTGCAAGTCTGATTTCATAGTGAGACCCTTCATCCCCTCCTAAAAAGAACCTATGTAAGTACTTATTTCTCTAACTTAATCTGAAGTATGCACCAAACTGAGGTATTTTATTTGAGTAATAATATTCTGTTGGCAGCACTGATCATATTAATTTACCTTTCTTTTACTTTCTTATTACATTTCAGCACCTTTAAATAAATTTCCCTAAAATGTAATCTATCATTGATAGCTCAAGCATTCCTTTAAAGAAATCAATAGAGGTAAATTTTGCTCAAAGTACTTGTTTTGATCACCACTAGGGAGGAAAAAAAATTAACAGCAAAAGTTTACTCTCAAAACTCCTATTTTTGTGAAAGACTGCATATTAATTAATCACGGCTTATATGCTAATAATAATTATTTCAAAGTAAGGCCGGTGGGGCACACCTAAATCACAATAACATTATAATTACTGGAATTTTGAAGCAAAAAGTCAGGTCAAAAAATTAAAGAGCAACCTATACATCTGTAGATATAAGGCCTTTTGTACTTGATATAACAAAAAATCTGTTATGAATATTCATGTACTATTATTGTAACGTACTATCTTTCTACAAATAAATTATTGGTGTACAATTCCAGGTGTATGTTTTTATTGATAAAAATCATCAGCTATTACATTTTTCTAAATTGTTTTTCCATTTCATACTCCTACAACTATCCCTAGATATTTCGAATTGCTTTTTATTTTGAACAAAATTTGGTGCTGTCCATGTTTATCATTTAAACAATTTTGCTAAGTAATAATATCTTAGATTGAATTAGTATGTCACTCATGAATATTAATATAAAAATTGTGGGAATCTTTATACAGTTTACTTTTATATTTTATTTTTAAACAAATAGTTTAATTTATTTTTGATGAATTATGTTTTCTACCTGAAGTGAATTTTTATAGGATGCTATTTATTGTTGATAATAGAAAATAAAGAGAAAGAAATGGACACAGAGCAAATGAAATTGGTTTGAACAATGGTATGATTATATAAGATAATTAAGTATATGAAGTCACACACTCATACATTTTACAAATATAATTCATGTTAAAGTCTGAAAATACTCTCTTTGAAATATTTTTCATTTTCAAGTTTTCTCAGTAGTTTCCCTAGAGTTTTTCTTAGTTAAATTTGTGAGGCTTGCTGAGGTGGGGAGAGAGAAATGATTTAATCCTTGTTTTGTTAATTTACTCATAACTAAAATATATAAATTATTTGTTAATGAATTTTTAAAGATAGAATTTCACAAGGATGATTCTATAAAATAGTTAAGAAAAAGTTATCAAATATGTATGTATTACATATTCATCTAACAAAATATTTTGTATTCTGTATCTTGGTATAAGTTTCAAGTTTTGTAAAATCCAATGCTTAATCTTGGAAAAGAGATTTCTTAGAATTTTGAAAGTGTTTGTTGCTAGATCTGTGTGAGTTTAAAACCATGTTTCTGTAAGGGTTGAATTTTATACTATAATCTTGATGGTAAATCAGAATACTTTCTTCAGGTCCCTGGCTTCTGAGCTTGGCTGTGGAGGGTGTGCAGGTGCCGTGTCCAGCCGCAAAGGCGGCAAGAAGTCCCTAAGGCAGCCCAAGAAATCGGTCCAGGAGATAGATGAGGAAAATAGAGCATTCCAACCGAAGCAAAGGCAAGAGAAGGAGAAACTTGAGGAGCTAAAAACGAAGGCCACGGGAAAGGGCCCCCTGGGCACAGGTGGAATTAAGAAATCTGCAAAAGTAGGCTGCTCCTTGTGGACGGTGACTGTGGATTCCATTCTTATTCAGTTATCTGGATACTTTGCTGTAACATCTCTTTTTTTTTTTTTTTTTTTTTTTTTTTTTTTTTTTTTTTTTTTTTTTTTTTTTTTTTTTTTTTTTTTTTTTTTTTTTTGTCTTTTTGAGACAGAGTCTCACTGTGCAGTTCAGCCTGGCCTTAAGCTCACTTTGTAGCTCAGGCTGGTCTCGAACTCACAGCAATCCTCCTGCCTCAGCCTCCCGAGTGCTAGGATTACAGGCATGTGCCACCACGCCCGGCTGTAACATCTCTTGACACCTATAACTACCACAAAGTGTGTTCCTGGACTCTGTTGCACATGTAAGAATAAAATTTTATAAAAAAGAGAAAAAAAGAAAACTAAAATAATTAACTTAGTATTAAGATCATGGTTTTTAGTGTGTTTTTCAGGAGTCTTTGTTAAAATACATTTTACTAGGATTTCTTTTGGGCTTTGGCTTTTGTATTAATTTTCTTTCTCAGTTTTTAGACAAATAGAGGTAAAGTTTTGATGAGGTAAATTCAGCCTTTTTCTTTGGAGATATTTTCCATAACTTGGTAAGTATTATTGTACATCTTCTGAGAAAGTAATATTGATAATGTTACTCAGTTAAGTTTGCGAATTTTGTCTGGACCAAGGGTATAATTTTGTTTACACTATGTTCCATGCAGTTTCACCTGTCCCTTTGGTACTGGGTATTGACACAGAACCTAGAGCTTGCCACGCAAGCATTTGTATCACTGGGCCATATCCCCAACCTTACATTGTATTCTAGAACAATAAAAAAGCTGATGTCTCTATTTCTTCACTTTCTCAGAGACATTTCAGTGGTGTTATTAAGAGTTTTTTTTCCAAACTTGAGGTGAGATTGCATTTTGATAGTAACAACAACAACAACAACAATAATAATAATCATGTCAATGTTCTTCTCACGTGAGCAGGATAAACTCAGCTGTGACAGAGACTCCCCACATGTACTTGATAAATGCAGAACCACCTTGATTCAAGGTTTGCCATTCTTGAGGCATTACTGGGTTGCAAGTCATTGTATTTTTATGGCTGTGGTTAATTTTGTGTCTTTCCTAGGAAACATTTGTTTATCACCAAGTCAAGGAGATAGTTCCAGTTTTCATCAATTTCTCCAAAAGCTGCAAGTTTAACACTTATTGCCTATGAGTTAAAATTAATGTTTGCGTGTGATTTTAACTAGAATTTAAATTTTGGTGCTTTTTTTGGATCTTTATTTTAATCATGACTTTTTTTTTTGGTGGAGCCAGGGATTGAAGTCAGGCCCTTATGTTTGGCAGGAAAGCAATTATGTCACTTAGCCATCTCCCCAGCTCCCTTTTTTAATAACTTCTTTTCTTTTCCCTATTTTTTTTCATTTTAATCAGATATTGATTACAATCATTTCTACTTTGAATTGCTTGGATATTTTAGTATATTCTCTTAGATTTTATTTGTCTGAAAATGACTTTATTTTACCTTTAATTTTGAAGGATATTTCTTCTGTACATGACAATATTATTTTGCAGTCCTTTAATGATGTGATCCTGTTGTCTTCTGGCTACTATTGAATGTAATGAGAAGGCATTGATTGTTTTTACCCATTATTGGAAAGTAACACTGGGTCCATCTGGTCCATTCATTACTTTTCTAGTATAAATTTGTTCTTTAGCATAATAGTAGCCACCTGTATGCTGCAGGACCTTTCTCTGGGGTACACAGGAAAGAATCTACATATTTATACACTTGATATGACAAACAGCAGGTTATGTATAAGAGTGCAAAAGTGGAAAAATGAGTTTTTCTACATTATATTCCATTTAACTGGTTTTGCGAATTTTTACAATATCTCTAAGGCATCAATACACCCACTCCACTTCAGGATTTGTGAAAATGTTTCATTTTGATTTTTCTGTTAAAAGTAACCTAAATATAATCTCACAAGAATAATCAAATTTGTAAGTTTTAGAATGATTTTCTTGGCTACTCTTCTCTCAATGTTGAAACAAAAAATACCTGATGCTAAGAATTAGGGAAGGAAGGACTGATTTAGCTCACTGTTTGTAGAGATTTTAGTTCATGCTTAGTTTTCTCCAAGGCAGAGTGACACATAACCAAGAGTGGCAGCTCATGGTGACAGAAGCAAAAGGGAGGAGTAACAGCAAGCTGCTTTCCCTCCCTGATATTTTATGTGGGCTGTTATGTGCCCCAGGGACAGTGTGTGACTCAGTCAAGGAGTTTAGAAGCCTGCCCTGTGATTGCATGAGGTTCTGGGGCAGCATGAAGACATCCCAGCCATGGTGCTCCAAAGACTCATGTACAGCCCTGTATGCAATAAGCATTATAATCCATCTCCAAGAGCTGCCAAAGTCCTAACAGTCATGACACTGCTGTAAAGTCCAATTCGAAGTCTCTTCCAAGATCAAAAGCAAACTCTTAGCTCTGAGCCCTGTATAAATGAAAAGCTAAACACTTCCAAAATTTAATAGCACAGGATAAACATTACCACTCTAAAAGTCACAAATGGGAATATGAGGGATTATAACCAAAGCAAGATCAAAATTCAGCAAGGCATACATTAAGTCCTGTAGTTCAAGGTGGGTCATTTGAAGTAATCTTTGATAAATTGTGAACTCCAAAAGGCTTGTGTAGCTCTGCCCCTATGACACTTACGATGATTGGAGCTCCCAGCACTTCTCTTTAGGCTTGCTCTATGCAATCCTTTTAGGATTTCCAAACTTCTGTGTTCTGCACTGTACCCACACTCAGACATTCCCACATTACCTTCAGGGGTACACTGTCTGGTATCGAAGGCCTTCTTTGATATTTAAGTGGAAGCCTTTTTAATGTCAGAACTGTTGCATACTGCATTTGTGTAAAACCAGTGTGATGTGGATGATGCCAAGACCCACATCCACCTGGAAAAACAGAATTCTCTCCTTCTTGTCTATGGGGGTTGTGTGCTTAGATCAATGGGGGCTCTGAATCCAATTCTGCTGAGCCAACTTCCCATGCCAACACCGTTCTGGAATCTGACGCAGTCATTACCATTCTCAGCCTTGTGCAGCCATTGCTGCCATTCTGGAACATGGATCTCTATTGCTTTCTCTTCAAAGCCTTTGGCTTTTGCAAGTTTGAGGCTGGTTGAGACTTCTGTTTTTTTGTAATGGCTGAAGATCAGGCCATGATTTATATTATCCTTTTCCTTCTCAAAAATCGAGATTTCCTCTGCCCTACATTTGCACTGCACAGTTTTATTGGAGCTTCCTTTCTGGCCAAACTCAGAGCATTTTTACATCATCCTACTTGGCATTTTACTCTTCATTTTCAACATAAATCTTGCTAAAATTCCGCAACAATAGCTCTCATGCCCTCAACATTCAATGCCTTGAAATTTCTAAGTAGTCTGCTACCCTTAATCTCAGTCTCAGGCAAAGACTCTGGACAGAAACAAAATGCAGAGAAACTTTCTGCTAAGTGATGACACATATCATCCTGACTCCACCAACCAAAGAAGTCCTTCTCAGCAGAAACATCCTGGGGTAGGCCATTACCAGCAGGATTTCTGACAGCTTTCTTATCTTTAGAGCTCTGATGCGAATCTTCCATATAGAACAGCCTAAAGCATTTCAGCCCTACTCTTTCACCTCTGAACCTTTCCAAGCTCTAACCACAACCCATTCCCAAAGGCTTTTGAACCACATCGTCAGGTATAGTAACAGCACCCTCACTACTCCCAGTATTAAATTATTCTGTCATGGTTAGTTTTATCTCATTGCTGAGACAAAATATTGGATAACCAAATTAAGGAAAGAAAGGTTTATTAGCTCACATTTTGTAGAGGTTTCAGTCCATACTCAGCTAGTTTCAAGGCAGAGTGGCACATGGCAGAGGCCAATAGTTCATGGTAGCAGAAAATAGCAAAATCAACAAGAGCAAAGAGTGGAGTGAGAACAACTTACTCTCCTTCCCTTGTATTGTCTACAGGCTTCCCACCCTACAGTTGATGTAGCACTCACACCCATAATCCCAGTTTGGGTTCATGACTCAATCAACAACTTTAGAAACCTACCCCATGACTGCATGAGTTTTTTTCGGGGACACTGAGACACACCATAACAGAGGCACATGGCTATAGTACTACATTACTCATCTATGGATGATGAGTATAATCTTTTATGACAAAATATATGTTTACACAATAAAAAAGTGATGTGGGAAGATGATGTTGATAACTTTGACATTGGCCATTTGACCCAAAAGTTCCTATGACAGTGAAACTGCAAGAATTTACTGATACAGACACATGAAATGCAGATCTCTTTGATTCAGATGAAGAAAAAAGCAACAATGTGAGTCCATTTGACTACTTAAAATATTGTCCACGCAACCAAATGGAATGATCCAATGTTAGAAGAAGGCCCAAATATGTACTGAGGATATTTTCAGGGGTGAAAAATATTGGGAAAAAAAATGCCAGCACTGCCATGCAATGCTGAAAGCTGCAACAGGTGAAAAGGTACAAGATGGTGTGAAATGCATAAACATTCTATATTCAATAATCAGCCAAATTTTAAAAACATATTTATTGAGATGCCTCATTAACTGAACTCAATGAACACATAGGTCTGCTTTACTTAAAGATTTCTAATGGTGATTTCAGGAATGTAAGACACATTAAAAATGATGGGCTAAAAGTATATTAAAAATTTAAGTTTTTACAGATGCAAGGATTTTTATGCTTTCAGTTTATACATTTATCCTGGAACTCAAAAAACAGAAGTCTCTCAGGTTCATAATGACATTATGATCAGACTTGTTTCTCCTGTCACCCAAATTAACTGAAAAATGACATTTAACATTTGTTTTACTAGTTCTCTATGATATGGCACTTGCTAATAGGGCGTAAGTTGACCAGTGCAGAAGCTATGTGCAAGACACAGAGCAGAAATCCAAAGGAAATGCATCAGTCTCAAAATGGAGACTTGTATTGAACAATCTTTATTTATTATTTATTTTCAAAGAGAATACAAATTAATAATAAAAATATTATGAATAATACAGAATTAGAAGCAAAAAATAATATGTATTTGACAGTATATGTTGTTTGCAAGTACTGCATATTAGTTATTCAGATTACTAGTTATATGCATGCCAAATTTGGAGAACAAAGAAAAAGTTATAAGAAATTAAGAATAGAGAAAAAGGAAAAAAGAACACAAAAAAACTTTTAAGCATTAACTGTGCCTTTCCATGGACCAGCAGAAATGCACAGTACAGTTATCCAAACCATCCTGCTTACATGCATACATATATCTCTTTCCCCCACTCCCTTTTCTGTCCTGCTCATCATCACAGTAATTCCTTTCTTTTGAACAGGTTTATACATGTCAAAGCAAAACAAACTGATACTGATGGTGTCAACATTCACCAAGATGGAAATATTGATAGGGAAAAAGCACAACAAAAGCCTGAGATGGAAATTTTACCACAAAACTAAAAGCTAGAGTACATATTGATGTGCTTTGCAACAACTATGATAGTTGAAACATAAAACACTGCCTGATGATTGTGTTTAATTAATACTAAACATGTGTGTCACAGTTTGATAGTTTACAAAGAAAATAACAAGTGAAAATAATCATGGAGATGTTCTCTTAGAGGATTAGGACTGCAACTCATAAGGCATTATTTATATCAGTAAAAAAATGATTCTAATCAAAGAATTTTACAAAACATTTGTGGAATAAACTGATAGGCTTGAGGTGAGCAAGCATCTCAGCATTGTAAAAACCTACTCTGAAAATATGAACACAAAAATGAATTCAATTCTACTCTACAAGAAAATAAATATAGCAAAACAAAACATGTGCTATCAGAGTAGGTATTAGTTCTGTATGGAGCACGTAGCTATCACGTGAGAAGACTGCCTTGGGCATAGCAGTTGGAGCAAAGTTTATTTCCGTGATGGGCTTTTGTTTGTGTATACGTTGTAGTTTCCATAGGTTTTTATTTTTGATGCTTTCTTTCAAGTTTTGTAAGCAAGTGCCCAGCTGATATGAAAAAATCTATTCTAAGCACTCATTACATGTGATATTTTACTTTACTGATAACTCGTTTCCTTGCTGAGTACTTGTTTTTTAGTATAGTAGGAAGCCCCTGGCAAAACAGGAAGACAAAAGAGGTTGTAACATGGAAACATAGGAAAACAAAGATAAGCACTTGTGTTATCAATGTAAGCAAGATGTGTGCATTTGACATGATGTTGTCATGTCTGAAGACTGCCTTGAGAATGACAGTTGACCCGAAGTTTATTTTTATGGTAAAGTACAACATGTATGTTCATTGTAGATTATATGAAAATGCATTTCTGATGTCATCTGTTATATTTGTAGCCAGTTACAGAGCCTAGCTAAAAATGTTGATATTTATTCTAAACGTCCGAGGCCAATTGATAAATTAATGCTCAATTTTATTAATATTTTATGTCTTGTTAACTACACAGTATATAATATTACAAGAACCTCTTAACACTTCATCAGGACTACTGAGATCTCAAGTAAGTCCCACAAAAGGCCAGGAAAGCAATATATTGTGATGTCTGTGCAAGTGACACATGTGCATGGAGCATGCTATTCTCATATGTGTGGATTGCCTGCTGTGTTGTAATTGATGTAAATAATTTTATTAGTAAGGTACAAGTGGTATTTTCACTATACTTCATATAATGACTTATTTCCATTTTTGTTGGAAATTGTGCACCAAGAAAGTCAATGTTAAAAATTTTGTTGCTTTTTTCTATAAATACCCAATAAATACTGGAAAGGCAATAACTTACATTTGTGATATTTTTCCTGGTAAGCACTCATTATTTAATATAAAGAACTCATAATATTTTAATTAATACTTCATCAACACATAGATTGTAAAGAATAAATGGGTTTGACCAACCCTGATTTGCTTTTATGACGAATTATGTATAATTCTCTTTCATGCAACAAATCTCTTTTCCTTGGCTACATAGAATATTCTCTTTTCCAGTGATTATAGTTGAATTTCCAGCAATGTTTCTATTTTGTTTTTTTGTATTTATCTTGATGTAGGTTTGCTCTATTTCATTTCTAAATTATTGAATTGTAAATGTATTTCACAAATTTGAAGTTTCATCCATTATGTAGCGCAAAATATTATTGCTTCAAATTATTTTTCCTTTCTTTTGCAACTTTGATGTAAACCTCCAACTTAGTAAAGTTTGTTATTTTTTGTTGAGGGAGTGGGCAGCTTAGCCTGCCCATAGGGTGGGGCTGGAACAGCATATGGTCCTTTAATCAGCTGAATGATCTGGCCAGCCCACAAAATTGATTATCTTTTTACTTTTCTCTCAAACTCTTATTTTTTTCAGATTTATTGATTTCTGTTGATTTTTTTTCCTCTTGTTTTTTGACAGAACTGGGGATTGAACTCAGGCTTTTGTGCTTGCCAGGCAAGTGCTTACTCTACTGAGCCATCTTCCCAGACCCATCTATTAATTTTCATGAAGTCTAAAAATTCATGATTTTGTTGTTTCAAATTGCTGATAAGCTTATTGAAATGTTTTGGTTCTCTGTTTTTAAACAGGATTCTGTGCTCTAGAACTTGGTTCTTTTAATTTTTATTGTTTACTCAATATTCCATTTTAAGCATATTTTCCTTTAAAACTTTGATGACACATATAACATTTTGTCTGAAATTTTTATTTCTTATGTTTTTGGATTCTTTATGATGTTTGTGCAATAGTCAAGTGTCACATGAAAGTTGCAACTAACTATTCATAGCGAGGATTATAACTTTATTTTTTTATTTTGTTTCTTTTTTTGGTGGTACTGGGGATTGAACTCAGGACCTGCGCTTGCCAGACGACACTTATTCTACTGAGCTATCTCCTTACCAAGGATTATAACGTTAGTGTACCAAATAAATGAGTAAATAGTAACAATATGTTTTTTTGAATGTGGTTCAATTTTGCAGTTTTCAGAGTTGTAAAGATAAACCATAGCTAGATGTTTTGTAGAGAAAGAAACGCATATTGTTACTTTCATAAGCAATAAAGAAAATACAAGTGTACATGCAAGGCATGTTTTAATTGTATCATATTTTCATCATAAAATCCATCTTAAAGTTCTCTGATATTACACAGTCAAAATTGGATTTTTTTTCAAAATGTGAATTGCAATTATTTGTAACTAAAATAGTGTTTTAAAAAAAGATTAAGCACTATCTTATTTTCCATTTATTTTTATTTTATTAAAATACAAATGTCAATCACACAGTTTCAAAACACCTTAAACATACAGAGTCAATGAATTAATACATTGCAAACTGTTTTCATAATGTTTTGGTATTGTACAAGGTGCATATATGATATTGTATTTACAGGTTTTTTTATAGCTGAATTATATCAAAAATTCAATAATTATTTACCTAGTGGATGACCATAGCACTAAAAGCCAACATAATATCCTGTCCAACCACTATTAGTACAGATCTTGCCTATCATAGAATTATGTAGAAGCACAGCGTTATCTATCCCAACTGTACTGTCTATACACACATATCCTGAATTTTTCTTTCTACAACCCTTCCTTTGTCTACACCTGTCAAAAGTGGGCACTCCATTGACATGCAACTAACTTAGGTGCTTGAAGTCGACACCACAATCCAACACAGTCCAGCATTCTACAACCATAGTGAGTTATTCAAAGAAATTGTCGACCACATCCATTTACAGCTCAGCTTAATATTATGGGCTCATGATGTATACTTCATTTTTATAC
>PVKA01031976.1:0-17500 GCA_004027165.1 Ctenomys sociabilis | reverse complement strand
AATGCGCCCCCACGCCCGGCTACACTTCTTTAAATACAGGTCAGCTTTACTGAGCTTTCTCAGGGGGCAAATGCTGATTCCCTTTTTGATACTGGAAGCAAATGCCTTTTTCCCTCTCCTCTAGAACAGGGACACTGTGATATCAGATAACTCTGTCACTCGCCAGCACTGGCATCCCCGCCGCAGGCCCCTTGTCTGGGGAGGTAGTCTGTAGCCTAAGGACATTTGCAGGTCCAGAGAAAGTAACATTTGTGCCCATGTAGACCCAGAGACACCTGGAGCCAAAGCCCCAAAGTGTGGTTTTGCCAAGAGATGCTGCGGGACCAAACATGTTAGACCTAGCTGGGAGATTCCCTGCCAGACTTGTAGGACCAAACTCTTGGCCCTCCTGTCCCTCTTACCCAGTGACTCATCTTGGGAATTGCTTTATCCATTCCATACTCCCTGCTTGCCTCCTCAGACACCAGGCTGAAAGGTCTTGTGTTTTATGTAATATTGGTTTTGGCTGTGTACAAATTTGGAGACCAAGAGACATAGCTTAATTATGACACAATATTCCAACTAGACCTTTTGTGTGAAAGACAGGCAGAATGGTTGGAAGTGTCCCACATCCAAAGCTTCATGCCTATAGGGTTGGTCCCTCATTGGAAACCAGTGTCACTGAGCACCTCCTCTTGTCGGTCTCTCCCTACAGTGGACCTCCTCCTTATCGTCCCTTGTCACCAGCAACCAAGGAGGACAAGAGGACCTCCTGAGCCCATCTCATACTTGATCTAGATCCATTTACCATTCGGCCCTGGACTCAGAAGACTCAACATCTAAGCCTGGCACCATTCTTCCCCTCGTGGAGTTAACAGGACCACAGGGCACATGTGTGAGCCCTGTTTAGTTGTAGACATCCAACAATGCAAGGAAAATTTGGACAAACACTCAGAAGATCTTGAGAAATTTCTAATGGGTTTCACACCCTGACAATTGGCTTTTATTTAACCACTGAATATGTCCAGTTTATCCTAGTCTCTTGCTGCACAGCAACAGAAAGGGAAAGGGTTCTGAAAGCTGCAAGCCAGGTCAATGATGAGGTCTTTGAGGCCAAGACTGAGGGCAGCCAGTTGACTAAAAAGCTACTTAAAGGGCCCAAGTGGAACTATAAAACTGGGGATGGAGGATTCAAATGAAAGCTATATCTCCAGGCCACCCTAGATGGTACATATAAGCACATCCCTAAATGGTAAGGCATGACAAGATTGGAGCTATCAGTCAGGGTCTTGATGACAATCCAGCAGCATTCCAATATTAGCTCAAGGAGGTCCTCTGTAAGAATACTAACTAGACCCTGAGTTCAGGGAGGGCCTCTGTCCTGGGTCAATATTTCCTCAGTCAGTCAGCTCTAGACGTTAGGAGGAAGCTCCAAAACCTCCAGCCAGGCCTTCAGATGGGATGAGTCAGTGGACTGATTTGGTTGTCCTGATCTTTAACAACCATGGCTGAGAGGAAGAAGAGTGAAATTCAACTAAAGAAAAGAGGCAGGCCAAGATCATGGTGGCCCTGGTTGGCCAGGCCCATAGTAAGGCCTGCACTTGAGAGAACTGAGACAACCCAAAAGCCAATGAGGGAAAATCCAGTGCTCCATATGAAAACAGTTGGGGCGCAGCGCTAAGGAATGCCTTCGAAAGCCCCATGTCCTTGACGAACATGTCAGGATGCAGATGAAGACTGTTGACGCTGGAGGAAAGAATTCCCTCACCCTCAAAAGGGGGCAAGGTCATGTACCACCACTGTGGCCAGGGGATGATGTTCCAGAGACTGATGGTAACTGAGGCAGCCCATGTGGCCTCCTCACACAAGGACATTGCCATCCACCGGAGGAGCCTCGGGTCATTCTGTACATTGTAGATAATGCAGGTAGAGAATTACTTTTCTATTGGCTATGGAGCTCCTGCTCAACCCTACCCTCCTATTGGGCATATTCCTATCCCATTTCTCTATTGTGGGCCATGATGAGTTAAACAGTCAGTTTTATTCACCTCACACTGAGCCATATGTTGGGAGATTTCCTTTTCCAAGCTCCTGTCATGGGAATACCCAAGTGTCTCATACAACCAAAGACCCTCTCATGTATTAGAAGAGGGGTTCTTTGGGACAAGGCCTGCTTCTGTAAGCCCATGGCACCCTGGCATATCCCTGTGTGACATGAGACCGCCATCTGCCTATGAATTCACCTGGCTACAAGGAAAGTCCACTGCCATTTCTCTTCCCCATACTGAGCCCTACTTCCACACTTCACATTTTATTTGGAAAGGGAGAAGTTCAGTGTTCAGTGCTGGTCTAACTTTCCAACTTTTGGGACAGTTACAATCTGGGCTCTTTCCTAGAACACTCCTTAAACCAGGCCAGGTCAGATTTAAGAGACCCTACAAAGGACCCCACCCAATATCCCTATTTGGAGTCTTGCAGACCAATAAATCCAATCTCAAACAGGCAGCTACATGGGGACCAGCTCTGAGGCCTCTTCTGGCAAATGGCCCTTTGCATGGTTGCCCACCATTTGAAATACGGTCCTGGTATCCAACAGTCACAGGGGGCAACAGTTGGGGACCTACAGGCTCAACCAGAAAATTTTAATTTCCTTTAAATTTAAATTTAAAGTCTTGCAAAGTAGGTAAGCAGCTGACTTCCTTTCAACTGAAATGGAATTTATGTGATGTTCAGAGACCTGCTGTTTTTGGATAGATTACTCTCAAAAGGTAGAAATCAGGGCTGGGGAGATGGCTCAGTAGAATAAGCACTTCCCTGGCAAGTGCAAGGATATGAGTTCAATTCCTGGTTCTGCCAAAAAAAATAAAAAAGGTAGAAACCAGTCCCACCAGACTGAAACATCTATTTAGAATCTATGATGATCTCAATGATAATCTTTCAAGAAGCCTGGCTGGGTTCTCTTCTCAGATCCCTCATGAGCCCACAGCTGGGTGCCTTCTTTTTTTTGGCAGAACTAGGGATTGAACTCAGGCCTTGAACTCAGGCCCTTGTGTTTGCCAGGGAAGCAGTTATTCCAATGAGCCATCTTCCCGGCCTAAATGAGGTATGTTCCAGGGTGGGACTTTTTTTTTTTTTTTGGTGAAGGGTGTCACTACACAGCCTAGACTCAGTGATCCTCCTGATTTCTGCCTCCCTAGTGCTGGGATTATAGGCCCATGCCACCACGCCCAGACTCCATCACCGGCTCAGTGTACCCAAAGGTAGGGCCAGCTCGGCATGCGGAGCCAGGGATCATACCCTGGTTCCTGTGCTTACCTAATGTGATGGTCTTCTTAATCCTTCTAGTTTGTTTTTTTTTCAGAACTGGGGATTGAACTCAGTTCCTTGTGTTTGCTGGGAAGCACTTTTTCCACTGAGCCATCTCCCCATTCCCATTTCTTTGTATTGTTGACTTGTGCCTACTTAACAAACTAATCCAGATTTGTTCATTGCTCCAGAGTATACTCTCTGCACTCTTACCCTCCAACAATACCAGCAACTCCCCACTCTAAAAGATATCTTGTCTCTCCCAGATGCAGATGGACTACAATTCTCTAAGGAAGAAGAAACTCCTCACTCCTGAAACCAGAACTCTTTCTTAATCTCGGCCCAGATATGCACTCAGGCTACACAAAGATATTGTTCATCTTGAGGTAGGGGAAACGAAACTCCCAACATGAAAGGTAGCTGGGATGAGTTCATGCTCTTTAAAACTGAAGAATAAATTTTAGGAACAAATGGAGGTTAAGAGCAGAATATTTATTGGGGGAAAGAGCTTCTGAAAAAAAAAAAGAAAGCTTCTGAGAGGGACAGAAGGTGCGGCCTGAGTGGGTTGTCCCCTGGAAGCTGTCTCTTAGGTGGGTATGAGGTGGGACAAAACTATAGTCAAAAATGAGATTACAAGCACCATTGCTCAGGTCAAATTGATTAAGTCCAGGACCAAATGGGGAAGTGAGTCATGCAGCAACTGGGCACGAATATAGAACAGGAGTTTATCCAGTAGCGAGCTCATAGCAGTTGGATTAGTTGGCTTCAAGATGGTGATCAACCCCAGATGCTTATCTTTAGGGAGGTGAGCATTTCTTCAGTCATCTTTGGTCTCTAGGTCTGGCCCACAGCAGGAGTATCCATCTCTCTCACAGTTGCAATGTATCCCGTTTTCCATGCTGTTTCCTTGAGGGCCTAACTATGTCTGACTGCCCTTAATATTTCTATCTAACTTGGCTGTCTGCAACAATCTCAGACAGGTGATTGCCTGGATTTCTAGTTACAACAGAACCATACCATCCTTTAAATCCTCCTTTTCAGAGTTCCCTCTGTTTCTTAGACCAGTCAGGGTGAGGAACATGGCCTCAGCATAGTTAGGGTCTATATCCCATAGCTACAGTACATTGATCCTCCTTCAACACCCTGAAAAGATATTTTGGAGTGCCAGGTCTCTCAGGGAGGGTTAAGACAGGGAATGCCTTCCTCTCAATCATATACTAACCAATATGTCCCCATCAACCTTTAAGGATCCTGGTCCTCCTGAGGGACCTAGCTCTCTAACTCCCAAATAATAGGCATAATCAGGCCGGGCGTGGTGGCGCATGCCTGTAATCCCAGTACTCGGGAGGCTGAGGCAGGAGGATCATTGTGAGTTCGAGACCAGCCTGAGCTACAAAATGAGCTTAAGACCAGCCTGAACTGCATAGTGAGACCCTGTCTCAAAAAAAGACAAAAAAAAAAAAAAAAAAAAAATAGGCATAATCAAAGCAGCCTAAATAGATTCTTGGGGAAAATCCTCAAGTGAGGTGCCAGTGCAGAACATATCTCAAAGTGTCCAAAAGTAACTCATTATCCACAGATAAACTCATTACCATCTCATCCACACATTGTGTCTCATGGATACAATCGTAACAGTGCATTATGGGAAGGACATATATAGTCAACATGGAGGACACTGTTGTAGGCAGCTAAATTAGAAATATTATAGGCAGTCAGACAGGGCCAGGCTCTCAAGGACAATATAGAAGAGAAAGTGACTTTGCATGTTTGGAAGAGACAGACCCACCCCCCTTTGGGCCAGACTTCAAGACAAAAGAGGAAACAAATACAGTCATATACTTCCCTAAAGATGGGCATCAAGGATTGATATTCTACATATATGTCAATCACCTTGAAAGAGCCCAAATGAGTCACTAACCCAAGCCCAACTGGAAGAGACCCTGTCCTGTATTCATGGTTCCTTGCTACGTGACTCACTTCCCTATTTGGTACTGGATTTAGTCAATTTTACCAGAGCAGTGGTGCTTGTAATCTTTGGCTGACTATAGTTTTGTCCCACCTCATGCTCACCTAAGTGAGTTCCCATGTTCTCCATCACCTTATACCCACCTCACCACATGGTTTTACTTTATAATGTTCCTGGAAGAGATTAGTTTCCTGGGGACAACCTGCTCTGGCCCCCCTTCTGTCCCTCTCTTGTATAGAAGCTTTCTTTCCCCCAATAAATATATTCTACTCTTAAACTCCATTTGTTCCTAAAATTCATTCTTTGGTTTAGAGAACACAAACTCATCCCAGGTACCTTTCAGGTTGGGAGTTTCATTTTCTTATATTAACACAACTCTACCAAACACACTCATGACATCCCCCTAGGAGATACTTGGAGTGTTGACCGGAAAAGAAAGACTCCTTTTCCCTATCCTTGGCGCTGCTGCAAGACTTTTCACTGGTTCATTCTTGTTGAGTATTCTTTTCCACCTTCAATAAATGCACACTTCCGCTGCCTCTTCTCTGTGTCTAGTCTACTTCTTTGGGACACCCATAATTTGAAAAGAAGCTCCATGAGACTACCTGAGAACACTAATATTTGGAAGTGTGACGTATGTTCACTTAGACTCTGTTTCCTGATTTTGTCCTCATCACTTACCTTCTCCATTGCTCTTCAGTCCCCACTCTTATGAAAAGGACTCCACCTAAAATCCTATAATCATTGAAACTCTAACTAATACAGTTTCATCATTCACTCCACTTGTAGGAGCCACGCACATTTCAATAACTTCACTGGAAAACTGCCTCTGAGGTTATACCTCATAGTTTGTATCCTCAGCCACTAAGCCTGACTTTCTCCTTCAGTGGTTAGTAGAGGTGATTTCTCCTGACTTCAGGAGAATATAGACGCATCAGACAAATACTGTTATGGTTGGTGTATAGCTGTCCCCGCAAAGCCTCATGCAGTCATGGGGCAGCTTCTGGAGTTTGTGATTGATTATTGTGCTGTGTGTGACACCTGCCCTGGGGTAGGTAATCTGCATTACGATGTGAGGAGGGGAGAGGGGCTGGCTGGGTGCTTGAACTACTGCCACTCACTTTGCTCTTTGCCACCACCATGAAAGGCTGCTCTGTACCACTCTACCTTGGAGCCAGCTGAGTATGGACTAAAACCTCCACTAACTATGAGCTAAATAAGCCTTTCCTTTCTTCATTTTGGGTGTCAGGTATCTGTCCCAGCAATGAGAGAAAAGTAACTGAGACATATTCCCTCAGCTTCCTGGTGGGTAGCTGTGGATAGGCTGGGCAAGGGGCGATTCGCATCTCAAGGAGCAGAGTGGCCCAAGACTTCACTGTGTGATTCAGAATGGCACACAATTGAAATTTGTTAATTATTTATGTATTGAATTTTCCACTTCTTTTTTTCTTTTCTTTTTGTTGTTGTTATAGGGTCTTGCTACGCAGCTTGGTCTCACAGTGATCCTCCTGTCTCAGCCTCCCCAGCGCTGGGATTACAGATCAGTGCTACCACACCTGGTTTTGGCGGCCTGGAGTTTTGAGGCTGGCACTGTATGTGGTACCAGAGATCGAACCTGGGTCTTTGAGCTTGCCAGGCAGGCGCTTAGACTGCCAAGCCATCTCCCCAGCCCTCCACTTCCTATTTTCAAATGACAGTGGGATGTTGATAACTGAAAGGTTGCAAAACGGAAGTATGGACAAAATAAGACTGCTACACTTGTATGCTGGGCATCACGCCTCTGGGAAGCCTTTCCTGGGCTCCCTCAGGTTTGCATGTAGGGCTCCACCATGAGATCTTATTGGCACCCTGGCTTTGTCTCATGTAACATTTTTTTTCGAAACCAGGGATTGAACTCAGGCCTTTGCACTTGCCAGGGAAGTGCTTATTCCACTGAGCCATCTCCCCAGCCCCTTGTGTAACATTTTGATAGGTTCTTGCTCTAGTATGAATTGCTAAAACCATCATGGTGGTCGTCTAATACAGCTGAAGCCCTTAAAACAAAGCCCATCTTTCCCAAGACCACAGCCCCCTTCTTCTCCAAATCAGCTCAGGACATAATTTACTTTTACCTTTCCTACCGTCTCAGGAAAGACCCCAATCAGTTTCTCAGGAATATCTAAACATCCTCTTCAAATCCTTCCCCTAGCACAAGGCCATAAAAGCCTCAGCCTCCCTTTGTCAAGAGAATTCCACATCCTTCCCCACATCGTCTCGTGTCCTCGAAGAAAATAAAGCCCCTTTCCCTCCTTCTGCCTGTTTCTCTGCTGCGCTGAGTACCTATCACATTTCAAATACAAGAATATGGCAATGCGCTGGGGATGTAACTCAGGTGGTATAGCACCTGCCTGGCAAGCACGAGGTCCTGAGTTTGATTCCTAATACCTGCCTGCTCCCAAAGAAAAAAAACCATAGGAAGTGCTCTGTATATGACACTGTTGTATGAGCTTCATTCAGAAGCCTCATGTATTTGATCATCTTTGTATCTCCAGTATGCAGCAGAATACAACCTTATTATTATTTGAATAAATAAGCAAATGAAACAAGATCAGGCATGCAGTCCATGTATTCCATGGAGCTATATTTCTAGTCTTAAAGATTTTATGTCTCTGCCAAATTGTGAAACTACAGTAGTGGATATTCCTCTCAGCACTGCAGTTCTTGTAATAATAGAGATAAAGACTGTCTTTTCAGCTTTCATTTAGACTCTTATGTTCCATCTTGCCCATTTTGTGTACAAGTAATATTTTGTCTCCAAGGAAATTACTTCTATATTGGGTGATTCCTTCAATAAGCTATTCAGAGGGGTTCAGTTCAATTTAACAGTTCAGCCAGTTTACTGAGAGACAGTCATGGCCAGGCATATATGAATAGGAATAAAATACAGTGCTTTGGTCTCTGAAAGGTCTGGTGTTGGAAAAATAGGCTTAAGCAAAGAATTTCTCAATGTTTTAATGTCTCAATTCTTTCTTTCCTTTTTTTGTGGGGGGGAATTGAACTCAGGCCCTTCTGCTTGCCAGGCAAGTGCTTATTCTACTGAGCTATCTCTTGGGCCCGCAATTATTTCTATCTGGCACATGAATAATGTGTAATTTGTAGGTGAGAAAGAGATGGGCCTGGCCTCCAGGGAGGGTATGGCCTAGGAAGTAACCTAAGGACTTGTAAAACTGATAGAATAAGGGCACATGAGAGCGTTAAGACATATAATGGTTAAGAGTGTGAGGCCCCACATTTAGTGGAGAAGGAGGGGAAGAGCAAGACGTGGGAACCAGAAAAACAAAAAGACTTTGAACAAAATGCCCTTAGGAAGTGGGACATGAGATACTGTAGGGTTGACATGTGTGTCAGCAAATGGTGACAGTGGAGTGGAGAACGACTAAGAACACCTGACACTCTTGGAGGCTTCCAAGCTCCGGGGCATACGCTAAGCACTTTATATTTAGCTCCCAAGATAAGCATTATTATCCTCACCTTTCAGACGAGGGAACTGAGCCTCAGAGACTTAAGAGTGATTCCCCAGGGTCACACCCTCCGGGAAGGACAGGACTCTGAAAAACGTCTTGTCTCCCTGATTTCTATTCTCAAATACTGCCATATTCAATATATTCTTTTACTCCCACAGATTAAATGGGCTAGGAATGTAGCTTAGTAACAGGACTCTTGCCTAACATGCATTAAGGTCCTGAATTTGATCTCCAGCATCATTTATTTATTTATTTATTGCGGTACTGGGGACTGAACTCAGGACCTAGTGCTTGCCAGGCAAGTGCTTATTCTACTGAGCTATCTCTCAGCCCC
The DNA here is from genome assembly GCA_004027165.1 of Ctenomys sociabilis. Taxonomy (NCBI): domain Eukaryota; kingdom Metazoa; phylum Chordata; class Mammalia; order Rodentia; family Ctenomyidae; genus Ctenomys; species Ctenomys sociabilis. The sequence goes on along the minus strand of PVKA01031976.1, from coordinate 8,412 downwards.
ATGATCTCCAGCATCACTCAAAAAAGGTATCACCACACAATTTTACAGTCCTAGATAATCTTTTTTTTTTTGGGGGGATGTAAAATTGTTAATAATTCATATATAATCTTTAGTGTGTGCATAACCGAAGTTGACAAATGCACATGAAATAAATACTGTCAGTAACATAAAATGCAACACAAACATCTCCCTTCTCATTCTCCACTAACATTACTTGCAAAAGGTAACCATAGTGCAGGGTTTCTTGTTTCTTGCCAGAAAATCTACATGTTGTTTCATTTACACCAATGAGATAACAATGCAAACCTTCAATGATTTTACTTTCCACCCTGTTTTCTTGGTGATCTTTCATATTTTAAATATCTTTAGAAGCACAGATATTTCTAACACAGGCAGCATGCACAAGAGTGACAATATGAATACTACTACTCACGAAGGAAGGAATGCAGATTTGTGGGTAGAACAAAGTACATTCTATTTGGACTTGTTAATATTTCAGGGGTAGCTTAGCCATGTAGGTAATTTCCAGGAGAAAGGGTTCAGGGGATAGATTTGATCTAGAGTTCAGCCTGTCAAGATGATTTCTGAAACTATGAAGTTAGAGTACTAGTGTTAAGGTAGAATACTGGGCCGGGGATATAGCTCAGTGGCAGAGTACTTGCCTGGGTTTCATTTCTGGTACAAAAAAAAATAAATAAATAAATAAAAATAAAAAATAAAAAAAGGAAAAGAATGGGCAGAGTCTTGAAGAATGAAGAGTGCAGCCAGAGAAGCACATGACTTGCAGAGATGACAACTCTTATCTGCTACAAGGCAGAGTTTCAATTATGGTGGCCTGAAGGGTGAGGGTGTGGGGTGGTGAAAGAAAGGGTTCTGAGCAGAAATGACAGCATGAAGGATGGAGCGGAAAAGCATTTCACCAAGAGAAACCATTCAGTAAGCAGATGTTGGATGAATTGTGTTACAGAACTTGAGGCAAGGGCTGGTCATTACACTGTGGAAGTTGATGAAGACCAAAGAAAGGCCACTTCCTATTGGGGTTACTGTGACTACTGATCCAGTATTTGGTTGCTGGGGTATTAAGTCTACTTAAGTCCTTTGATCTACTTTGCCTAAGCTGCAGCCAACGACACCTGGCAGCTTTAGCAGGGCTCAGATTCCTAGTACTCATCTAACCTACATGTACATGGGGTGCTCCAGTTTTTTCTGTTGTGACCCATCTTTGTACCATGTCTAGGGCAGATGTTTTACATAATTACTGTTGTTAAAGCATTTTGCTTTAAATGAGAAAATGAATGAGCTTGTGTTTCAGGGGAAAGGAGATAACATAACATTGCTAGTGCCAGGGGTGCCAGTACCGTGGTGATGGTGGCAAGCAGTTGCAAGTTCTGCTTTCCCCAAAGACCTGGATTCAAAATTTCACAATTTTGTTAATGTTAAAAATACCTACTTTATTGACTTATTTTTGGAGTATCTGTGGATTGTAGTTTTAAAAAGATGAATGGCTTCTTGAAGTTTTGCAAGGGGTAGATATGACCAGAGGATGCTATGCAGATGTACAATAATGCCAAAACGAAACCTGTTAATCTCTACAACTAGTATCTACTAACACAAAATTATCTGAAGCATAAGAACCCTGAAATTATCACATTAATAAAAGATTCCAGAGCTCCATTTCTTTCCTCCTCAGATTGTAAAAGATCTCCAACATGTGACAAGGGTTTTGTCACTGTGGGGAAGCAGGAACTCTCCACGCTGCCTGGGGGAGTCGGTTCTCAGTCTCTTTGGAAGGTGACTGGCCTTGTTTAGCAAATGCAAATGTCCTCTGATCCAGCAACCTGGGCAAAAAATTTCCCTGCAGCATGATATACTGTGCCGTAAGACGGCAACTATCTAAAATATCTTATCAATGGAAGCTGCTTAAATCACCAAGGTATCATCTCCACTGTGGGACAGTTACTTAGGGCTGGGACATTCCACTTACCTTTTTACACCTTATGAATCTATTATCTGACTGCATCATTGCTACCCCAACTGAAGCAAAAATGCAAACCCCAAAGCAAAACAAATTTTCCGGTGGCAAAAGTATAATAACTGTTTCTAAACACACAGGAAACTTGAAAAACTCTAACCAGAGAGCCATTAGTCATCATGGGAAGTATTTAGAGGCTTCTTCCCACTCACATTTTCTTTCCACAGAGAACATGAAGAAAAGGGAGGGGAGGGGGCCAAGCAAGACAGCCAAGTCAGGGAGCCAAAAAATACCGGCAGAGACATTTTATTGTGGCTTGTGCATGGTCACACATTCAAGCCCTCACTGCACGTTCTGGTGTCGTTTTTCTGGAGACCATGGCACTAAGCTCAATTAGTCTTACCTTATGTCAGTCTGACAAATAGCTGCTTACTTTAGAGTTCAGCTAGTTAGAGGGAAATATCAGGGAAATCTGGTCTTAAATATCCCAAACTCAGGGTCCACTTGTATAAAGTGCTTAGGTTCAGTGCAAAAAGGGCAGATTCAGAAGAAAGAGTAAGTAGATGCTGGGCAACAGTGTCTTCCTGGGCACTGGGTGCATTCTGACTCAATGAATGGAAGGCCATCCATCAAACATCACCTCACAGGGATCTGGTATTTTCCTTAGAGCCTTTCTCCTCCAGCAGGACCACTTTCAATCTGGTAGATGTCCACAATAGTTATTAATTTTACTATTCGAAAACTAGGTTCCGAGGGAATTCCACAGGATTTCTAAGCACCAGAGATAGCGGCTACCACTTCCAATTCTTTTGTCCAAGCAGATGTACAATAATGCCAAAGGTGACATTGCCAGGCTGAACTCCAGCTGGTGGGACTGAGGGTGCACAGCTTCTTTTCAGGCCCTCACTTGCAGGCCCAAGCACCAGGCATGACATACATTTTCTCAAATGTTACATCTCAGGTGGAGACAAGCTGATGCACATTAAAGGAAAATACTTCACCTAGTTTTCCACCAACTGTGTGGGACCTATTTAATGTTCTTTTATTCCGATTCCTGTCCACAACCAAGCTCCTGTTAAGCTGCAAAAGAAGTACACAGTTGCCTCAGTGACCCAAGGGTCTGCATACCTGTCTGTAGTCTTCAAAAGATTGAAGCAGGAGGGAAGGGAAGTAGTTTCCTAACCAATTCAAGAGGCACAGATAGAAGTGAAGTTGCGTAGGTAAGGGTTAGCCATTCAGTCCTAGGATGCTGGCTAGTTCTCTCTCCTCACCTATCATCTTGGCAGCAGGGGTATTCACAAGCACCAGCTCTGTGCTTTTGAGTGAACTCCCTGTTCGGAGTGCCCTCCCTCACCCCCCAGACAAATGTGGTGGGGACCCCTTCTGCCACGTGTCAGCTACAGCATCTGATGCTGGTACCTGGAAAGCCTTCTACTCCTTTCACCTTCCAAAGCCTCCTGTCAACTCCTTGTGCTTGTGTGAGATGCCTAGAAAGCAGTTTCATTCCAGAGACAGCACTTGTCCCACAGCCATCTCTGGATCTCGGGAAGGGAAAATGAGTGGTCCTTTTGGCGTTGCTCTCCAGTTCTCTGTAAACTACCCCCTAGATAAGAGGAGATACTTAAGTGTGCCCACCTGGAAGGGGCTGTGTACAAACAGGACAACCCGGGTCAAGAACCAAAACGCAGGGCAGGTTTTAAGACAGGCAGAAGTCTAAAGTAAAGTGCCTCATTTCTTGGGAGGAGAGTCTTAGTTGTTCAGAGAATGCTGGCGGCGTAAACATGAGTGTGTAGGAGCATGCACAGGTGTTGTGTGTGTGGTGTGCACACGCTCTGAGGTAGAAAGAACTGGCCATCTCCAGATAAACACACACCAAGTCCACAACTGTACAGAAACATGGCACTTGCGTGAAAGGTCCTGTCCTTGCCCAAGCAGGCAAGGAAGGGTCCAATCCAGCTCTTTCCAACCTGGGGCAGAGCCAGATGAACCCCATTCCACAGTGGGAATGGCTCCTGTCACCAGAATGCTCAGGCCACACTTTTCTAGTCCCGATGCCCAGTCACTTTCTGGGGCCTGAGCCATGGGAACTGCGGGAGCGGCTCGTCAGAAGCCACTGGGCACAGATGTCCTGCACGACTGCATCCCCGCTGCTCGTGGCAGCCTGCTGCACCTGCTGCACAAGAGTGGTGGCCCGTGAGTGCTCCTGCTTCACTGCAATCAGGTAGGCAGAACGCAGTTTGCAACACGTCAGGTAGGCCTGAACCTGGCAATTGGATACAGAAGTGGAAAGGAAATCGTCACTGGAGTCATCAACAGATACATGCAGCTACACCAGGAAGCTCAGGGAGACAGGTAGCGAGTCTTGCCTATCAAATTCATAGCTAGGTTCTTGCCCTTATTGTATTAGAGCAACTTGCTAAATATGGACATTAACCTGTTATGCTGTGTTATCTTATACTTACAAAAATTAGAGGTAGAAGGATCACAAATTAAAGTGCAGCCTGAGCACCTTAGTAACTTGGTGAGACCTTGTCTTAAAATAAAAAGGTGCCTCGCATATAGTCATATATGAATACTCACTACATGAATGAATGCACAAATGAATGAACAGATCACCATACTTTTCCCCATACTGGACTCATTGATTTCCCTTCCCTCTTCCTCCATGTTCAACCTGATGATTTAAAATCTTTTTAACAGGAAATTAGGAAGTGAGGAATTGGAATGGACACACACACTTAGAAAAAATCCAAATAAGGTTTAACCCCAGTAGAAAAGCCGACACGGCTTCTCTCATTTGGCTCAGATGGGGCTCACGTCTGAGAGAATGGCTGTGCTGTATGTTTCCTGTGTTCTCTGTCTCAGGAATCTGTAGCTTGGTGGAGGTGAGAGCCATTTCTCTCGGTGTTCCGGCTCTCACCAGCCCCTCCCTGGATGGCAGGTACTCTGTGTTGTGGACCAGTGAGGTCCTCATGAGCTCCAGCTGCAGCTGCCTTTCTGCCACACCTCCTTCTTGAGGTGGAGGGTACTCTAAGCACAATGATCCTCCCCCACCCCCCTTCATCACTATACTCTTCCCTAAGCTCAGCTGCAGAAGGTGTCCTGTCCTGAGAGGGGCCCTGGCATGCCCTGCTGTCTGGGGATGTACATGCCACCCTAGGGTAAAGGCTCCCCTGGGCCTTCAGCCTCAGTCAGTTCCTACACAGGCAAAATGTCACAAGTTGGCAGGCAAAACCCTTAGTGGGAGAAGTACATTTTGGGACAGTCTGAAGTAGGCATTGGGCCAAGCAGGTCTTCGTTAAGACCCTCTACCCTGATCTGAGATTACTTATTTGCATTTGAACAGCTGCGAAGAGAAAAAAGCTTGAAGAAGAAGTGACAAATGTCTAGAAATAGTACACAATGCTACCAAGGACAATGTCTTTCCTATGGAGGAGGTAGCTCAGGAAAGAATTGGGAAAGGACCACAGATTGGGGCTCAGGGTACTTGGGTGTCTGTCATGGCTATGGGTTCTCTTTCTGATTCTAAAAAAGGAGTTCTCTACATTTCAAAGCATTCACTGGGAGGTTGCAGAATTAAAAAGAAAATGTTCCAAACATGTTCTTTCCAACCCCCAGACTGCAAAATGCCCTGCAAATTCAGCCCAGAGATCAGCAATACTGCTATGGACAGCAGCTCTGTGGTTGTGGAATAAACTGTTTGCTGCTGCTAGTTTATCACGAGGGATTCACTTGCCAGAATGTTCCTCTGCTGAAGGCTGGAAAAGCTCTGTTTTGGTTGGCTTTCTTGGTGGCTTCTGGGCCTGAGGACATTCCAGCAGATGGCAGGAGGATCCATCCCATAGTCAGCCAGAAACAGAAGTGGGGGATACTTCCGTTCTGGATGGCACTCCTCATAACGGTAGCATGAAGCGAAGGTTCATCCCTTTTCCAAACACAGACAGACAGTTCACTTCCCCCAGGGAGGAGGCCTGTTCTGGTGAATGAGATCCCAGAGGACACTGCCAGCCAAAGGCTGCATCAGCTTTTGCTCACTGCAGCTGATGGGAAATACTGGCCTCCTTGGAAGCTTCATTTAGTGACCTTAAAGACAGTGAGGGAATTTCTAGGGCTCCCTGAGGGGAACCCTAAGTAAATCACGGAGATTAAAGATTAGTTGTTTTTTAACCTGGGGGATTAAGAATTAGGAAGGTAAAGGTGAGCAGAAAACATTTACTTGTTCCCTATCTATTTTCTCCTGATCAAGTCCCAGTTTTGCCCCTGGATAATGAAGAAGTTGAGATACAAGATAGTATGGAACAGTTAAGAGGAGCAAAGGAAAGGTAACAAAGAAGCCCAAGAGTTGGTAATCAGCATTCCCAGCACTGGGCATCAGGTCTGTTCACCTTGTTGTCATCGCTGTGTATCGCCTGGATCAGGCCCTCCAGCTCCTGTGCAGAAGAGAGACACAGCCATGGTGAGAAGAGCCCCTGTCCAGAGGTTAGGCCCAGCTAGTTTTAGTCTAGCACTGAATGTGGGGTGGGGGGCTTGCCTGACTCTTCCAGTTCTACCATAAAAGCAACAGAAGAAAGCTGACAAGAACTCTACATCAGGAATCTGGGAAAAAGGAATATCTCCCACGAGGCCAGATGTTGGTGTTCACAAAAGGGCACAGCTCTATTTGCCCCTTAAAGAAGTCATATCAAGAGACCATTTCATAGGCAACATGCTTCAAAGGCCAGCTCCTGGGCGACAGTGCTGTCCTGAAGGCCCAGATGCAGATAGACTGCCCGTCCACAGACACGTCCAGGAACGTGGAATATTAGACAAGGGGACGTGAAGAGACACCTCCTGGACAGAGGCCAGTGCTATGAATTTTCTTTTCGGACAGGGTTGATTTGCATGGAGCCATTGTTGCAGAAGGGTCAAAAAGATAAAAGGATCTTGGCACAGGACAGGGAGCACAGATGTGACAAGGGAAGGCGTGAGCGCACCTGGGGCGGGATTCTCTTGAAGGCGTCCAGGCAGTTGAGGAGGATGGCGTCCCCGTCACTCTTGGCTGCCATGCCCGACTCGCTGACACATTTGAGTAGTTGTCGGACCTCACTGTATTTCTCCTTCTCCACCAGCTGTCGGGCAGCTCTGCAGTAAGTTGCAGCTACATCCAGCTGGAAGTCCTGAAACAGGGCACAGTGGTGGGCTTAGGACGGGAGGGCGCCGACAGTGGCAGGGAGGCCAGATTTGCATAGCCCCATATTGCTTATAGTCCCAGTAGAAAACAAAGATAACAAACCAAAAACAAGTAAAAGGTTCCTCTTCAGTGTCAGACATTGAGGGAACACCCATAAAAACTGTAACCTTGGTATCTAAAATGGTTCATCTCACTTTCTTCTAATTAAAATTCCCAAGGCCCATTCACTGTCTCCCTCTTGAGTCACCTAACACTGGTGTCAGCGAGCACCTGCTGTGTTGGATGCCTAGCATTCCGCTAAAGCAGACAGATTCATCAAAGACTTGATTGCGGAAGTGCCAGACTGAGAAGCCTCTCTAGCCGGGCGTGGTGGCGCAGGCCTGTAATCCCAGCACTCGGGAGGCTGAGGCAGGAGGATTGTTGTGAGTTCGAGACCAGCCTGAGCTACAAAGTGAACTTAAGGCCAGCCCGAACTGCATAGTGAGACCCTGTCTCAAAAAGACCAAAAAAAAAAAAAAAAGAAGCCTCTGTATCCTGGTCTGGGCTAACCCTGCTGTGTGGGGAGCTTTGTCCAACATTAAGGATGGCTGATGGGAAAGATGCCTGCCTGACCACTGTCCTTGGGATGCAGGTACACTGTATTCTGTACTCTGTCTACCAGAGCAGTGACAATCCTCGATGTGCTCTCAAGGAGGTCTGTGGGGAACCCCCTGGTTGTGCAGAGTCTGGAGAAACTCTGTCCTTTGGGATCTTCTGTTCCAGCCCTTCCTTCAGTGCCACTGCCCCACCTGCCCTTTTATTACAAGCAACAGAAACTTAGAACCAGCTCCTAAAAGACAGAAGGTGGGCAGTAGTTGTGTAGGGAAATGGCTGTGGGAGAGCTGGCCCAGTCCCAGTACTGAGAAGGTGCCGATTTGTAACTTGGTAGGTTTTTTGGTTTTGGCCAAGGTCATACAGTCTTGCATATGACCCAGATGTATGATAGCCACTACCTGGATTTTATCCTTAAGATATGTGTAAATCTGCTTTTCCTAGAATAAACTTTCTAAAGAATACTGTCTTGGGGCTGGCAAGATAGCTCAGCGGTCTAAAGCGCCTGCTTAGGCAAGCTCTCAGGGACCGCGGTTCGATCCCCAGCACCACATGCCATGCCAGCCCCTCCCCCCAGGGCGGGCTGAGCTGACCACCCCCCCCGCAAAAAAAGAATCCATGATGTGTAGTGAGACACTGTAATAAATAAATAAATAAATAAATAAATAAAAACCTATAA
>PVKA01031975.1:0-25753 GCA_004027165.1 Ctenomys sociabilis | reverse complement strand
CCTACTGGGAATTTTCCCAGAGGAACTAAAAACATTATATCATAGTGATATATGTGTACCTATGTTTATAGCAGCACCATTTGTGATAGCAAAATCTTGGAAATAACCAAGATGTCCATCACATGAGGAATAGTTGAAAAAGATGTGGTATTTCTATATAATGGAGTATTACTCAGCTATTAAGAATAATAAGCTTGAAGCATTTATATTGAAGTGGATGCCACTTGAACATATACTCATAAGTGAAATAAACCAGACCCACATGTGTAAGTATTGTATAGTCTCCCTAGTATAAGAAGCAAAAAGAAGAAATAGAAATAGAAATGTACAACAACAACTAAAAACAACTGAATCAGGTAAGGCAAAGTGAATAGCATATGATGCAGTATACTAATCAGCTTTTCTTCTGGATGGTTAACAACCTAAGTTCACAGATCAAAACTGGAGAAATAGAAGAGCTGCAAGGCCAGCCAACATTTTGGCCCTAGTCTTTCAAGGTCAGCAAAGACTCAGGACATAGGAGAACCTGTACTGTAACATCATGAATCTTAGTTGAGCCCCAAATTTTCTGAACAAGGAGACTATGGAGCCACAGAAGAAAGAGATCGAAGTTCTATAGTGTGCCTGGGGAGAGTCACATGGAGAGAAAACTTTCTCTCAGGCTCTCACAGAGTCAAGCACTGGCTGTCACTCATCCACAAAGATCTACCGAATAAGGTACAGGATTACAAGGTAAACCCTGAGGGGACTTCACTGACCTCATCAGAAACAAAAACTACATGTTTTGGTATATAGGTCTTGCTCTACCTAAGTCTTATCCATCCAGCAGAAAAGTGTAAAAATGAGGAATACAATGTGCGGCCATAATAATAAGTTGAGCTGTAAATGGCTACAGTCGACAGCTTGTTCAGATAACTCACTATTGTTGTGGAATGCTGGACTGTGTTGGATTGTGTCATTGAGTTCAGGCACCTAAATTGGTTGAATGACAGAGGAGTGCCCATCTTTGACAGATGTAGACAAAGGAAGGGGTATAGAAAGGAAGAATAATGATGTGTGTGTATGGACAGTACAGTTGGGATAGATAACGCTATGCTTCTACATAATTTTATGGGCAGCAAGATTTGCCCTAATGGTGGTTGGACAGGATACTATGATGGCTTCTTGTAGTATGGACAACCACTAGGAAAATAACAAGGTAGAAAGTATTAATTATTGAATCTTTCATATAATTCATGTATGAAAAATAAGATATGTAAGCAGCTACACTCTCTTAATTTACTGACAAGAGATATCTGCTATAATAATGTCTGTAAGTATAATATCATGTATGCACCTTGTATGATACCAAAACATTATGAAAACAGTTTGCAACGTATTTATATATCAAATCCATCTTGGTAAGGTGTCTTAAAAAGGTCTCATTGATATTTGTACTTCAATAAAATAGAAAATAAAAAAATCTCAGTATTGTTTTAATTTCCATTTCTCTAAAGGCCAGAGATGTTGAACATTTATTTTTCATCTACTTATTGTCTATGTGTACTTCTGCAAAGTGTTTAAATTATTTTGTTTGCAGTTTTTATTGAGTCTTTTATGTTGGGGAGTATAGTTTTTCGAGTTCTTCATATATTTTATTCTATTTATTTATTTTTTTAATCTTTAATTTTTTTTGTACTTTAGGGAAGGTTCTGCAGGGTGTTCAGGATCTCACTAATGGATCAGACTCATAGTGATCTCACTGTTTACAGCCTCCCAAGATCTGGGATTATACATGCACAACACCACACCCAGTCTATTTTTATTTTTAAAGAGAGAATTTTTTAAAATTAGAAATGAATCCTGGAGACAACCCAAATTCCCATCAACAGAAGAATGGATAAAGAATATGTGGTATTTTTGTACAATGCAGTTTTAATCAGCTGTGAAACTGGATAAATTCAAGTCTCTTGTCATTAAATGGATACAACTAGAGCCTATACTTTTAAGTGAAATAAATGAGGGCTACATGTGGAAACATCGTATTGTCTTCCTAGTATGAGAAGTTGAAAGAGAAAAATGGAATCTGAAAGGCACAACTGATACTGGGGAAAGGAAGTGAACTTATTGAAAAGGAAAGAGTTGCTGTCTCCATATATTTCAGATACTTGTCCTAATTTTTTTTTTTCTAGGTTGTCTCTTTATTCTTTTGGGAACATTTTGTGCACATGCATTTTAATTTGGTATGATCTTACTTGTTGATTCTTGGTGCTATTTTCCATGTCACTAGAGTTCTGTTTGGAAAACCCTTATCTATCCCTGTTTATTTAAGATTTTTACCGATTTTGTCTTCTAGCAGATTTATGTATTTATTTACTAAAGAATACAAACTAATAAAAAAGGCATTAGAAATGATACAAAATTTCACTAAACAAAGTAATGGGAATTTGCCAGTGATTGCTGTTTTGCATGATGTTATCTTCGAATTAGTTGTTTAGGATACCAGACATAAACGTGCAAAATTGGATAAAAGCAGCAACAACGGAAGTTATAAGGCATTAAAAAGAAATCATAAAAGAAAAAACATTAAGCATTAACTAAAGTTTTTACTTCCCACTGAACAAATTTTTTCCCTTTCACAGTGTCTCTTGTACCTTTCAGATTTTATTTACTCTTTCAGGTTCTCACATTAGTGAGACAATGTTATGTTTGCACACGTGGGCCTGATCTATTTCACATAACATACAGTCTCTAGTTGCATCCATTTATCTACTAAGTGTCTCTGTCAGATCTTTGATCCATTTTGATTTTTAGTTCATATATGGTCAGTATATGGATCTAGATTTAATCTTAATCATGTGGATAAGGAGGCTGAATCTTGTACTAGAGAAATTCAAATGGTCTAAAAGCCATTTTAGGTTCATTTGAATGTATTGGAATAAGGATTTAGATTAAATTAAAGCTGTATTTTAATGTTAAATTATATAATATCAGTTATCCACTAAATTAGGTCAGTGTGCTGAAATTATATAAAAGAATATATTTTTAGAAAATAGACATTAAATTACTTAAAGAGAAAAAAGTATAATGTCCTCAACTTTCATATGATCCAGGAAAAATATTTTACATAATATACTTTGCATATCATGTAACATAAAATGTATCTATATAGGGATAGAGATAAAGGAATATGTACAAATGGTAGAGCAAGTAGTGTAAATATTACCAGAAGGTGTATCTGAGCAATGAATGTCAATGTTCTTTGAAGTATTTATATTGTCCCTAATTTTTGATAATTTTGAAATTACTTACAAATTTAAAAACCTGGAGAGATAGGAGACAGAGTCATTATATTAGCCAGAGGTAGTGATTGCAATACAAAATCTGGCAGTTTGCTAGCTATGAGATCTTTGGTGAGTTATGTAATCCCTCTGTGTCTTGTTTTTGTTAACAGGAAAATTAAAATAATAGTTCTTGTCTCCAAGAGTTTTTCTGTGAGAAAGCAGATAATGAAAATGTTTAGTACTATTGTCTTGGATGATTTTTCACTGAAAAGATACCCTGCACTTGGAAGATCATTTGGGAACTAAGGTGGGACTTGGGTTTTGAACATGAAGTCAGACACTGAGGTCAGTCTTGAGCCCAAGACTGAAGCTGCAGGGGCATGAGGTGTCCTCGGGAAGAGTCACATTTTGGTCTTTCACAAATCATGTTCAAAGGCTGGCCTACTGCCGAGGTGAAGGTAAAGAGCGAATGTGCAAAGAACATTCATTTTGAAATGAGAATTACTGGTGACCTATGCCATCCATTCATTTAATTTCAGAGGTTCTAAAACTGGAGCTCTTTCTGGAAGACATGATTTGGGAGACAGAGTATTTCTCAATAACAAAAGCATCAGTGAAAAATAAATGTGATGCTTGCAATTATAACTAAACTAGTACAAGTTCTCCAGAAACAGAGGTTGCCTTGTGGAAAAGCCTGTTTTCCATGATGCTTTCATGACAGTATGGGGAAAGAGGAGAAATATGCTACCAGTGTGTGGGAGGGGTTGAAGGCCCATTCTGTTTTGCCCATGTTGATTTCCTAATTTGGGTAGTTTCCCTCTCAAGTTCCTTATTTGAGGACAGCTTGGGCAGTATTATGATTAGAAACATAATCCGTCCCACATGTGAAAGGAGGCTTAAGCGGCTGAATTGCAGAGATCTTAGGAATAACTGCCAAGGTTGTCCATGGAAAACCACTGTGCTGTGACCCTGAACGAGTCACAGTTTTCCTGGCCTGTTTTGAGTCATGACTCTTTGTGGGGACCAGAGCAGGGGTGCCTGCTCTTACTTCATGGTCCGACTGTGGGGGGCAGGTTAGAACAGAGAGAGGCCTTGACATGTCTGAGTGTGTAGTGAAGTGGGAAAGAATAGCAAAGGAGGTTTATTTTTTGTCTCCTTTCTCTCCTCCTCACTGCTTTGCTTTTTCCTTGAACTTTGCAGTCTGTGTGTTGTTTAACAGAAGAGCATCTCAATCTTACTTTGTCTTGCTGGGGCAGTGTGATAAGGAAGAGGCCTGGCTGACAGTTGCAATTCCCGTCTGGCCACTTACCAACTGGGAAGTAGGAGGAACCAATCTCTCCAAGTTTAGCTTTCACAGCTGCTAATTGGGGTGATTTCTATTAATACTGTGTGGATCAACAACATAGGTCATCTTCTGTGTCTAGGATTAGGTTTGACTAGAAGATGACCAGTAGGTTGTTAGCATCATTATCCTTACCCTTAGGATAAACATGGCCTGCCCTTCCTAGCAATGTCTCATAGCTGGCTCCTGGATTGTAGCAAAGCTCTGTAGTTCTTAGTCAATCCTGCAAGGTCCAGCATGTGGGTACTCCCTTTGCTTTGTGACTCTAACAGCCTTAATGTTTAAACTTGCCTGCTCTTTAACTCTCTGGAATAGCAAATCATGCTGAATAGCAATTCCCAACATAATTGATATTTACATTTTGATGGTATGTCTCTGTTTAAATTGTTATCTGGCTAAAGCATACTCACACTTGACTTACACTTCTAGCCTCAGAAAGCGTCTTGCTTTCTGCAGTCTAGTCACTTCTGAGAAGATAAGAAGCTCAGAGCTGCTGGACAATGGATGGTAAATAAATTATTTTCAAATAGAAACAGATCTTCCATGGAGGTTGTTTTTGCGTTTTCCAGTTGAGCCTTAAACCTTAATGATTTGAGTGAGTTATTTTCCATCTTTTTCCTATGCAACAACAGGAAGCACTCTGAGTTTTTGCATGATTGGAAGTGAGATTAAATTTCCCTCTTATCAACTACTAGTCAGAAATAGAGCAATGGAAGAACTTGACTTTGAGTCAGAGATCTCGATTTGAGTCTTGGCTTCAACACTTAATAGCCTTACAATCTTAGTCAAGTAAATTCACCTCTCTTAGCCTCAATTTTATCTGCAAAATGGAGATTAAAAAAATCCTTACATACAATAGTACTTAGAAATGGTAGGACAGGAGGAGCCATGGCAAAATGTGATGTGCATGCAAATGTTATCTTAATTTGTTGCCTTTACTGATTTTCCACAGTGCAACTGAGGACTTTCAAAACAAGTTAGAAAACATCATTTCTGTCTTAGTCTATGACAATTGTAAAATAAGGTGCAAGTCATTTTATTTAGTCCTAAACATCTATGCTGCTCTATTGACTTAATAACACAGGGGTGTTTGCCTCTTTGAAAGGACACATGAGCCAAAGGCTACGAGAACAGGGAGAAAATGCATCAGAGACATCTAAGGTAGCTCCTTTATTGTTAGCTTTATCCACCTGGATCATTTTTGTGCTGATACAGTAACATCATCACCACCCAAAGTGGAAAAAAATGAATTATTGATGGCTTTGCATCCTCACGCTGGGTTCCAGGAAAGGTTTTTGAATAGCAATGACTTGAGCTGAACTCTCCAAAGAAACACTGAAAGGTGGTTAGAACACAAGGGAAAGGAGACCTGTGGGGATCGGTTTCTAACTGCATTGTGGCCACATGAATAATTCAGGAATATTGTTTTGGGGTAGGTATCCCTTTCAGCATCTTTAAAAAACCTATCTTTCTACCATGGTGGGATCATATGCCACTCAATATCATGGCGAGGCTTCTGTCTTGCCTGTAATTCTGTAGAGCAGCAAAGTGAGTGTTTCATGTAGAGCACAGTGTGGTCATTTGATCAAGTTGTTTATTGCAAGCTCAATCGCTAAATACTAAAGAAATGTGTTTTGTATTCAGAATGTCTAATACTTTATTAAACTTATTTCCCTTTTTGGTTGTGGACATCAGGATAAAGGAGAAGGTTAGGAAAAAGAAGATTCATATGCTGTTGACTACAGACAGTCAGGCACACATTCCCTTATGTCAGGCATTTTCTTTTTATAGTCAATCATGTCTTTTAAGCCATTTAAAAGGCTTTATTAACTTATGAAGAAGATAAGTTTTCCAAAAAATAGTTTTTGCATAGCTTAAAAAAGATATTCATACTAGGTTATTAAACTAACTGTGTGTGGTGTAGTGGAGGAAATTTTACTTGTCAGTATTTCTCTTAGGGCAAACTGTGTTTATAGCACATTGACAAGCTGCCTGGTGTGGAGAGGGAAGTCCCAAAGGCATGCTGAAATAACCAGAGATGGTCCCCAAGCTGCCACACACATGCCACCAAGAGAAATTTGTGTTGTTTCTTACGAGATGGGAAAAAGGTGAGGGGATAAACAAAGGGATAAACCCAGGTGAGTTAAATTCCCAATAATGGAGGTTGCTTTGGTAGAACTTTCCTTGTGATTCTATCATCCTCCAGAAATCTGCAGCAATATAAATTTACCCAAATGATTATTGCTGTGGGTTTCTGGCAGCAACCAGTGGTGGAAATGAGCTCGTGATGTCAGGGGAGAAAGAGAGAATGCGAAGCCAGAGAAGCGCAAAGGCTTCTATTGATATCTGGGTGACAGAGATTCAGAAACTGAAAAGTGATGCTTTAAAAACATATAGAAGTTGGGTGTGATGGTGCACACCTGTAATCCCAGTGCTGGGGATTGGGTGTGTGGCTGAGGCAGGAGAACTGCCATGAGTTCAAGGCCAGCCTTGCTACACAGTGAATTTAAGGCCCATCTGAACTATACTGTAAGACCTTGTCTATAAAACAAAACCGACCAACAAACAAAACCACATAGGAAATCAACTCAAAATTACAATTATTCAAAAAAAAGGGGATATAAAGGAAGAACCATTCTGTGTTTGTATAAACAGTACAGTTAGTATAAATATGCAGTACTTCTGCATAATTCTATGAGAAGCAAGATTTGCACTAATAGTGTTTGGACAGGATATTCTGTCAGCTTCTTGTACTATGGACAACCACTAGGAAGATAACAAGGCAGACAGTATTAATTATTGAAACTGTACTATAATTTGTCTTTAAAAATAAGATAAGTATACAGCTACATTCTCTTAATTCCCTGATTAGAAACATCTGCTCTAATAGTGTGTAAGTACAATATCATGTGTACACCTCGTACAACAAAAAACCATTACGAAAACAATATACAATGTGTCAATCAATTATTGAATCTGTTCTGCTGATTTGATTTGAAACTGTCTCATTGCTATTTGTTCTTCAATAAAATAAAATAAAATTTAAAAAAAAATTACAATTATTAATGGAAGCCCATGATTCACATGGTGAATTGGTGTTTCTTGGCACCATCATATAAAGGAAACATTTCACCTGCATATTTCTTGTTTTCAGAAAGGAAGATGGCCGACATTATCAAAAGTTTACTTTTTCATCCAGTCTTAGTTCTGTTAGGCATTTCTCGTGAAACACTTTCCACAAAAGACCCCGAATGATATAAGAAAAAAAAAAAGCTTCAAAAGCAGTGTTTGCCGGGCGTGGTGGTGCAGGCCTGTAATCCCAGCACTCGGGAGGCTGAGGCAGGAGGATTGTTGTGAGTTTGAGACCAGCCTGAGCTATAAAATGAGCTTATGGCCAGCCTGAACTGCATAGTGAGACCCTGTCTCAAAAAGACAAAAAGAAAAGAAATAAACAAACAAACAAACAAAAAGCAGTGTTTGGGCTGGAGAGATAGCTCGGCGGTATATGTACCTGCCTGGCAAGCGTAAGGTCCTGAGTTCGATCCCAGGTAGCGCATGCCATGTTGGCCCTGGAACCCTGGTTGTTCTGTGTCATCCCCAGAACTAGGCATGGTGGTGTGTGCCTGTAATCCCAGTACTGGGGAGGCTGAGACAGGAAGATCACTATGAGTCCAAACTGCACAGCGAGACCCTGTATTGAATGAAATACATTTTTTGAAAAGCAATTTTCGGTCAATTTTGTTTTGACAGTAACAATTTTAAAAAAAAATTAAAGAGAATAAAAACAACAGTTAAATAATTAGAAATGATACAGAATTTCACTAAAGAATTGAGGTTTTTTTTCAGCCTTGATAACTCCCCTTTTCACTGCATTAGCCTGGGAGGCAGCGATGTCCTTTTCATACTTTTCCTCCAGCTCAGCAGCCTTCTTCTCGAGTGGCTGCTTGTCGTCTGCTGCAGGATTATTCCACATTTCTCCAAGTTTCTTTACAACATCACCAATGGAGAGGCCAGGATGTTCTCCTTTAATTTTTGGGCGATGCTCAGAACAGAGCAAGAAGAAAGACGAAGGAGACCTCTCGGGCACGTTGGGATCCTTGAACTTCTTTTTTGTATCTCCTTCAGGAGGAAGATAAGTTTCCATTTTCCTTTCATGATGAGCCTTGTCCACTTTTGCTATGTCTTCAAACTTTCCTTTCTCTTTAGCAGACATGGAGCAGGATGAGGAGGAAGAGGAGGAAGTAGAAGATGAAGAGGATGAACAAGAGGAGGAGGATGAATAAGTTGGTTCTCATGCAGTTTCTTTTGTCTATAAAACATGTAACCTCCCTTACACAACTCATTCCTTTTGAAGAAAAAAAAATGAAATGTAAGGCTGCGTAAAATTTGTTTTTATTATTTATTTATTTAGGCAGAACTGGGGGATTGAACTCAGGCCTTTGTGCTTGCCAGGGAAGCACTTATTCAACTGAACCATCTCCCCAGCCCCAAGATTTGTTTTTAAACTGTATAGTGTCTTTTTTTTTTCTTTTTCTTGGTATAGCTAACACTCTACCAAATGTGTCTTTAGATAGCCCTGTCCTGGTGGTATTTTCAATAGTCACTGACCTTGCCTGGTACAGTATGGGGGTTGTAAATTGGCATGGAAATTTAAAGCAGATTCTTGTTGCTGTACAGCACAAACTAGTTATACGTGAGGATGGTAGTTTTTCATCTTCAATTGTCTCTGATGCAGCTTATATGAGATAATTGTTGTGCTAACTCAATACCACTCTAATTGCAAAAAAAAAGTTGCAACTGTGTGGTTGACATTCTGAATGTTTCTAAGTAAATACTTGTTTTTGTATTAAAAAAAAGTCTCCAGGCCGGAGGGGGGAGGGAGGGAAGAATGATGGCAATTCAACATATTGTCTTCAAATACTCACATTACCAGATTTAAGCATGCAAAATTGCTCAAAACGTATAAAAAATAAAAAGAGACAGAGAGAAAAATGTTAGCATTGACTGCTCTTTCTCCCTTCTTTTCAGTTTTAAAAAAAGGATACAAAATAATAACAATAAAATAAAAAAACATTAGAAATGGTACAAAATTTCAGTAAACAAGATAATATGAGTTTGGCAATATTTGTTGTATGATATTGTATTGAAATTAGTTGTTGAGATTACCATATTTATGCATGAAATATTGGAGAAAAAGTTATAAGAAATTAAAAAGAAGAGTAATACAATTTAAGCATTAACTGCTGTTTTCCACAGACCAGTAGAAATTAGCACTACAATTATCCAAACCATCCTATGTACATACTTAGATATATCCTTCCCCTACTTCTGTCCTTCTCATGTCAGTATTTCCTTCTGTTTGAACAGTTTCATTCTCTTTTCACAGAATCTATTGTACCTATCAGATTTTATGTACTTTTTTAGGTTCTTACCAAGACAATATGTTTGCATTTATTTCACCTAAGAGTATGGGCTATAGTTTGCCCATCAAAGCCTCAAGTTTATCTTTTTTATAGATGAGTAATGCTTCATTGTGTAAAAATATCTCATCTTCTTTATCCATTTCTCAGTTGATGAACATTTGGGTTGTTTCCAAGATTTAGCTATGACAAACTGTGCTGCTATAAACATGGGTGCACATGCAAATTAAAACAACACTGACATTCCATCTCATCCCAAAAAGAATAGCTATCATCAACATGTCAGCCAATAACAAATGCTGGAGGGGCTGTGGTGAAAAAGGAATGCTTCTCCACTGTGGGTGAGAGTATGAAGTCATACGAAATCAGTATGGAAATTCCTCAGAAAGGTAACATTGGAGGTCCCATTTAACCCAGCTATTTCCACCCTGAGTATTTTTCCAAATAACCTGAAAACATCATGCCACAGTAATATATGTTTATATCACCCATGTTTATACCAGTCAATGTTAAGCATGTTTTGTGTGGGTGACCTCACTTGATCTGAAGTTGATTAAAGTCCAGGTCATGAAAGGCAGGGCACAAACCAGCCACAGGTGCTCTAAACTAATCTGGTGTCCTAGGGTGCTGCCAGTTTGGACACAAGTGGCGCTGGTCTGCCTGCCATCAGTCCATCCCAGTTGATCGATCTAAGTCATTCAAGGTGAATCCATTCCTCTTGCCAGTGACTTGCTCAGGAAGGAGACTGTGGCCCAGTCCTGGCCTGGGAGAAGTGAGTAGAGAAAATCCAGAGATTTCCTGTCAGTGATAAGAAGAGAGCATCTCTCTCCTTTCAGGACATACTGTTATAATGGATAGGACGCTGTGGGCTGAAGCCAACACTGATAGTAACAGAGTGGGTATGACCTAAAAAACTTCCTTTGGGCGATGGACTCAGTCAACTAGAGACATTCTAGCTAAAAGTATTTTTGATTTTTGCTTACTAAATCAATTTGAGTTGAGAACATTTTACTTATAGTCAAAAGCATCTTGACTGAGGCATCTCTTAATGACCCATCTGTATCTAAATGACAGAACAGTGACAACTGTTCCATGGAAACAAAAAGTGGGTGAGGTTGGGACCCATTCTTTGGCTTGCATTCCCAGTCATCTTGATCTTTTACCATTCTCATCCTCCTGCTGTCTTTTTGTTCTTTAGGAATGCTAAGCCAGGCTTCTTTTTTGTGCAAACAGTCCCTTCCCCAAAGAACTTTCTCTCCCTGTGAGCTCCCTTAATTCTAACTTCTCCCTGACCTGGCAGCCTGCCAACTTCTGCTGAGCTTTCATTCTCTTATAATCATTCAGATACCACTTCCTTTGAGATGAGGGTGGGATGACTCCTTTGATACATGGCCCACCCCTGCCTATTTATTTTTTATTTTTATTTTTATTTATTTATTTATTTTTTCTTTTTGAGACAGGGTCTCACTATGCGGTTCAGGCTGGCCTTGAGCTTATCACTGTGGAAGGGTATCTTTAGAGTGACTCCAATGACCCCCTTTTTAATTTTTGTTGTTGTTGATGCAGGATCTCATTATACAGTTCACACTTGTAGGGATCTTCTTGCCTCAGCACAACCAGCACTAGGATTATAGGTCTGTTCCTGGGTGGGGCCATCACAGCATTCAGTACCTGGAACTGAACTTGGGTCCTTGTGCTTGCCAGGCATACACTTAGACCACCTACCCATCTCCCCAACCCCACACCAACCTCCCTTTTTGTGCACTCCCTTCTCTTTGCTCTGAACTGAACCTGGGTCTCACATCAGCTGACTATAGCAAAGTTGATGCATGTTTCTAGCTTATAACATCACATTGAAGATTAGGTCAGAAAGATTACGGTTCTTCTCTCCGGTTCCCTTTCTCAGACTGTCTCAGATCACCAGTGATCTGAGAATCCCTGAACATTTGCAGAAATACTTGTGCGGTGAGGAATGGAAGCCTAAAACAACCTTACCCGTGAGCTGGGAAACAGCATTACCCTTGCTGCCCACCTGAAATGTTGGAGAAAACCGTGTTCCCACTGAAAGCTTGGCAGCAACCTTGTGAGACATTGGGACACAGGCACCCAGCAACGTCACGCATGAGTTCTCAATTCAGAGAAACGGGCTTAAAGTGCTTAATACTTTGAGCCACTAGTGATGAGGTCATTTGTTCCTCAGCATAGGTGGCAAATTTAGTAATTCTTTCCTGAGTTCTCCCAGAAGTCTACAATTCCTTCATTATATTGCCTATATCCATGTTGTGAGTAGCTGGTATTTTTGTCTGCCTGCTAACTTGTAAATTCTGCGATAACAAGGACCATGCAGAAAATAACATTGTTCTTAAAATATGCTTGCTCTCCCTGAACAAAGATAGAAGTTTGGGGCTTGTAAGGATGTGATACCAACACTATTGTGGAAATAGAAAATGAGATAGAGATGAGAATTATAAAGGTAATGAAATTAATATCAAATTTTTAAATAGCTATTACCCTGACAAGTATGTAAATAGACTAGGTGCCAGCTAAGTTGGTATTAACAGATAAAATATCATTTTCAGCATCAGACCCTGCCAGTTGGCACTGATACCATGGTAAAAAGCCATCAGGGAGGAGCCTGGGCCTTTTGAGGTGGAAGGTCACTGGCCAGAGAAGCCAGGAGTCAGAGTTCTCCCGTCTGCCTTTGTCTGACCCAGTGGGCCTGCCTGCCTGACCTCTGCGACGGAGCTTCTCTGTGGTGAGACTAAAGGAGGCACTGCATCTTTTAAAGATGTGTTTAGTTCCAACATTCAACTTTACATACAACTTGATTCTCTAAAGACTTCAAGCTATTTCAGAACAGAGGTCCCCGATCTTTTTGTTTTCCCATCCCATTCTGTTTGAGGGAATGCATACGGGTAATTCTAATCCTATCTGAGGGAATGTATATGAGGAAGGGAGAGGACATTATGCAACAGGCCTATTAGAATTTCTGGGTAATATTTTCATTATATAAAAATTTCCCAAATGCTTCTGATCTGCTTGATATACCCCTGCTTTTGGAAATCTCTGAGAGAAGATAAAAATTTCAGGCCAATCAGTAAAGATAAACAGACCAGAAATTCTGCTGTTTGATACAATAGCTATAGTAGAACATGACTACATTTAGTAGAATCTTTAAAAAATAACTATAAGCAGAAAAATTTAACAAGAAACCTATACCACAGGTAGAATTACTGCCAGAATACAGATCTTAGAAATATTATCACAAAGTTTCTGGTTTTCCTGGTGAGGGTGTGCTTTATACGTACAAGCTCCTGAGGCTGCTTATCTGTCATGTTGTGACAATGATTTCGAAGGCAGCACTTGAAGGCACTTACCAGACCACCAGGAGATTTCTATGTTTACAAGAGGCTATTGTCAACATTCCTGAGTAGAGAATGCTCATACTGCTTTAATTAGTTTCTAGTAGAATCTTCTGAGATGTAATAACAGTATTATCAATACAAAGGACAGTAGCCAACATCTGTTTCATTCGTTCATTTTTCAAAATGTTTTCCATCTGTCATTGTATTAGTCTTGCAGTGTACCTACCTGTGCAGGTCAGGGGACTAATGATGACATTATGTTGGATAAGGCAAAGTTGCTGCTCTTGGGACCCTGAGTCTAGGAGCGGCACATGTATGCAGACAATTGCAGTGTCACCAAGCCTTTGCTGTCTTTCCTTATGTGACCTGTGACTCTACCCAGTACCTGTTCTTCACCTAGTTCCAAGAATAGACTCCTGTAGTCTTCCACTCATACTCATGCCATAAGAGAAAATAATTACTTGTAGTTATTTCTGCACTTTGTGTCTTCTCCAGACATGGTATGAATCCAGAAACACAGGTCATAGATGGCTGACTGCTTAATGTTGTTGCTTCTCATAGGTTCTGAGGATTCTTCTGCTGGTATAAGGTTTCATCTTGGGACAAGCACTTACAACTAGAAGCTCAATACATGAGGTGTCAGAAGTTTTAATCTTCAAAGAAAACCAGTGGTATGCTAGAATTGGCATATGCCAGCTCATGAGAGCCAAATGTGCACATCTCTTTCCAACTAGTGTGTTCAGTGGTGCCAGACAGAAGGCTTTTGATTGTCCATGGTGAGAGTATTTTCATTTAGGAAATTGGCCAGCTCTATGAATCACAACTTTTCTTCTCTCGGAGAGCTGGCTGGTAAACATTTACCAGCATATCACAGCCTGTAGCTTCCTTCACCTGGGACTTGATTAAGTTGATGGATTTACTAAACTATTCTGCATAGGATATGCATAACAACCTCTTAATTTGGACTTGAATGTAATTATACAGACTGTATTAATTTCTTTTTACTCTCCCTCCTACATGGGTTAAAACTCCCTTAATTTGGCATGTAAATTCATGCAAAACAGCAAACAATTCAGGTTTTATGCTGAGAATTTTGGAACATTAATAACACTGCAATCTTGATTATGTAGCTACCAAGCCAGTGCTCATTCAAAACCACCCCCTCACATTGCTACCTACAGGAAATACTCCGCTGAAAGGAGTTTTTCTTCTATGATTGACAAATACATATCTTTCCTTTTGTTGAGTAAAGGAAAACAAAAAATCAAATCAAAACAGAAAAATGCAGATGTCTTCATCTTGAAGATTTTTTAAATCATCCATTTGCACATCCAATTCTTCTTTTCAGTTTGTGTTCCCAAACAACTCCAGAAGGAAGCGCCTGTTCCTCTTAGTAGCCTGTTCTCCCAGTTGCTACATTGAAAACACCCACGTCCTCAGCCTTTTCACTACAATATTTCCAGAGAAAAAGCTGAGTGCATTGATTCTTTGTAATCTTGTGCAACAAATCACTAGATGTGTAGCTTTTTCTGTGAAGCCGCTTCCTTTTCTCATTGCCAATACTGAGCCAAGTCCTTCTGACCACAACATTTCCTAGTTGCTTATCTCATGTTAGTCTCTATTTTTCTATGTTTTTTTTTTTTTAGCTCTCACAGGCTTTAACTGAATCTGTTTTATGCAGAAAGTGATGGCCTTTGGACCAACATGAACCAGATAATTGTGTTGTTAAGGTGAGAGAGACATACAAGGATATAAATCACTAACTCCGCCATCTGACCAGGGCTGTAACTACAGCAAACATAGAATGTTTCAGAGCAGAGATGAAGGGAACATGGACTGTTTCAGGTGGCAGAGTCTTGAACTGAGCTTTAGAGTTCTGCTTAGAATTTTGCTATGGAAACAACTTGGGAAACAAGTCGTATTGGGGAGGAGAGAAATGGTACACTGTATTTGGTTTTGAGAGAAAGCAGCATATGTGTGTGGAACCTGATTTAAATTCTGGCTTTGCCACTTTTGCCTGAGTGACTTCAGACAAATTGCCTAAACTTATCAGCTTCCTCATCTGTGAAAAGGAACTCTACAGCTTATAAGACTGTAAGCAGGTTGGGAGGTGTTAGTGAATGTAAATTTCTTAGGAGGGAGCCCACACATGAAAGTTCCCAATGAATGCTGTCATTTACCTGCTACTCCAAAAAAAAGTGAAATATCTTTTAAACATTATGACTGTAAGAAATAAAATGGTTTCTTAAGGGCATAATAATGAATAATTTATAATAGAACAAAACACTGCTGTTTGTTAGGGAGTGGTAAAAGTTGAAGCTGAAATTGCAGGCATGAACCAGGGCCTGGAGGACCTTCAATGCGTGCTCTATGATTATTATTATTATTATTATTATTATTACTTGAACTTGGAGGGTTTAAGAATCCACTGAAGGATTTTAAAGGAGACAGACCTATTCTGCTTCCTGCCACTCTGCTGAACATTTGCATTATTGTCACTCTCCTGCACAATATTGTCAAAGAGAAACATAGTTATGCTTGTTCAAGATGGAAAGGCAGATTTTATTTAATTTACAGCAATAAGGAAGAGTGATGCACATAGACTGACTCCGATTCACTGGGAGGATAGTTGGGGGATATTGTAAACATTGGTGTGTAAAAGGAGGAACACGGAAGGGTGTTGCGGCTTGATGATGCCCATCAAGCCCTAGGCTGCTGGTGTTTAGTAACTGGCACTTATTCATAAGTTTTTCTTCTTTCAAAGAGATTGACCAAAAAGTTCTGCCATTCTTGATGATTACATTTCAAAGATACGGCTCCAGGGTCCTTGAGAGAGAAATCTCTTTGTTACAGAAGATACATCTTAAAGGGACTTAGAAAGCATTTACAATGACAAATTGTCCAACTAAATAGTCCAAGAAGTGAATGTTGATGCCTGTGGTCAGGTTTTGGTTGACACCAACAGTGGATTCTGCTGATGGCTTTACTGTTTCCCAGGTACCCATTGTAAAAGAATGGGGCTGTGTTGAAGACATGGTCTGGGGTTGGCAGAAAAGCTTAGTGTGAAGAGCATATAAAATAATTCAGGCTGAGAGTCTGCAGTTCTTATAGGCTCATGTCAAAAAGGCCCAGCTGAGAAGAGGGCTGAGAGAATGAAGTTTTATTAAGGAGAGAAACTTTATGAAGGCTTTCCATTAGCTTTCTTTCTTTTTTGCATGACACCTAGCAGCTCTTTGCCTAACTCTGCACCTTTTGGGATTTTTTCCTCTTCTCCATGAACATCTCTCATTTTGGCCTCTGGGCTTTTACATAAGTTGATCTCTCTCTTCCCTGCTTTTTACTTATTTTTCAACATCAAAGTCCTACCCAGCAAATGTCTTATATCTGCAAAAGCTTATTTGATAACTCTGGATCTTTTCTCTGAACTACACAAATCTCTTTACCACACTCATTAGCCCTTAATTATCTTATATTGTGGGTTGGGAACCCATGGGATTTTGGGAAGTGTGCTGGGCTTAGAGTTTACAGAGAGTCAAATATCTGTTTTCCCACTGAGCTGTATGAACATAAATAAGTTTTATTTCTGGGTTTCATTTCTTCATCTGTATTGTGGCTTAGCCAAAACACTATAATGATCAAGTTAAATGATATAGTGCTTTGAATAGTGTGCAACATCTACAACACAGCCCAAACTTCATACACATTAGATATTTATTGAATTTATTATTTTCAATTGGATTTCAAGGCTTTTAGGCCCAAGATCATAGTTCATGTCATTCTTTTCCACAATTTCAGTGTCAAGCCTGCAATTAGGTACCCAGTATATAGTGGCTAAATGAGTTGATTCTTTGGGAGATCACTGTTCTCTTAGTGAGAAGGAGTCTAGCACATGATATATTCTGTGATGAGCTTAACAGATGCTATATAAATAAATGAATCCTCCAGATACCTCCCAAGGAGCTGAAATGATACAGTTTATATTATAGTTTAGATTAATGAAGTTTTTGATCTCCAAAGACTCTCCAATAGCTTTTAAAAAGACATTCTAGGCAGAAATCCTAAGGAAAAAAAAAACCCTAGAAAATAGATACAATTATGGGTAACTTTGAAAAACTATCTGGCTGTGTGTCAGGTCCAGCATAAAGTACTTGCAATTAGAGATGGAATTTCTCATCCCCTTCCTCCCTTCTTGCTGGGTAGGCTATCTCTGAGTAATTAGCTTCTAAACATCCTCATGTAATAAATGAACAGAACAGCAGACTCTGAGAGTGATTTATTATTCATCATGAAGAGCAAGTGAATGAAATAATTTAACATCCACTAATCTCTAAAAGGGACCCACTAATTTTTAATCATCTTGTATGACATGTGATCACTCATTCACACACATCCCCTTGAGCTCATCCCACTGTGAGGAAGCCATACAGGCAGCAGAATGCTATTTATGTCCTTCTGTGACATGAGTGGATCGCTAGGTGGATATCATAGCCTGTGGGATTGGGACCATGTTTTTGTGCAGTGTGACAACTTGACACAATCCATATACATGTCACCTTTTGCATCCCATTAGTATCAAGGGAATCGGCAAATGCTAATATGGCATAGTGATAATTACACGCCTCACAGTGCTGAGGCTAGGATTAGAAGTGGCAGCCGTGTGGATGGCTCTGTATTGTGGTGGGTCTGTCACACGAGAGAGAACACTAACCTGATGATAATGATAATTTCGTCTGCCATGAGATGCAGCCCAACTGAAGCATTTCTTATTCTAATTCTAATTATGCCAATGAATATTGTACAACTGTTTGTTGTTGAGTCACAGGAGATTATGGAGTCTGTAATTTGAAGTCCAGAATAGTTAGGAGTATTTCCTTTATCTAGCTATAGCATTTACATTTCTCAAATATTTAACAGATCTTTTGCCAAGTTTTGCTGTGATTGTAGACCCACACATTTCTAAAAGGGCAGAGGAGAAAATAAAATTGACTCAGAGACCAGTCAAATTGGCCAGCTAATCTACTTTGGCTTTGGCACAAAACTTAATAATAATGATTACTAATAGTACCTATTATTTTGTCAGTTGCGTGATACCAAGCATTGTTGCATATTATCCTACTTCATTTTCACGACAGTCCTACAGAGTGGGCAATATTAAGCTCATCTAAATGTAAAGGAATGCATTCATTCAATCATTATATCTATCAGTGTCAACTACTTAGGAAGCAAAATGTTAATTCAGTCATACCACTTGCTTTGAAAATAACAAAGTTAATATTTCCATTCTTATAGAAATATTAGTGTTCGTATTTGGATATAGCTTCAGGAGACTTCTTTTACTAGAGTCACTATACTATTATCCTATTGTTATTTCTATTACTATGTTGTAATTTTTAGTATATTTATTATCTCCAATATAATATCCAAGAATAGAATATTCCTCTTGGGGCCAAGGTATGATAGACCAATGTACATGAAGTTGCATGTGAGCCACTTATAGGACAGATAACTTATTAGCACATAGCCTTTGCTATTCATTCAGCAGGTGTGCAGAGATGCTGCAGTTGTAATAAGCTCCTTGGTGGTTCTGAAACTGCTGCTCCAGAGACACCAGATGGGTAGAGATGTAAACTGAGATAAACTGGATTGAAACCATTGATGATGTAGCCATCATTCAGCTTTTGAAATTAAAGCAGCTGCAGTATAAAAAAAATCTTTTAGTGGGTTGGGTAAATGTTTTCTTTTCTTCCACCCATGAGTCTTATATATCAGGATAGAATCCACATTTTACCTTATTACTCTACAGATTTCTTCACATTTCATCCAGGTTATTTTGGTCTTTCCTATTGAAGCATTCCTGATAGGCTATATAGTTTCCATGTGGTTTTGACCAAATGAAAGGGTGACCTACACATTTCTAAACTTCTGAGAGATGAAAATGGGTGATATTAGTTTGGAGTACAAAAACCAAGTAATAGAGTGTACATGACAGGAAAGACCAGTATGACAGATTTTACCAAGCCACATGGTTGGTGGTGTGAGGGAGCATGGAAGATCTTCAACTGTGTATTACTTAGTATTTAGTGAACACTCTTTGTGTGCTTCACACAGCTCTTCTGTCTTTGACTTGAATGCTTACTTCCATTGTAATGAGACTTCATATGTGGGAGGAAAAATAGCAAGTGTCTTATAGGTAGGCATTTCTATCAGTACGAGTGACTTTCAAAGAAAAAAAGGACTCTTAACATGCATTGTTATACAAAAGACTTGCCTTCGTGTTTTATAAGAATTTTGGAGGGATGTGCAGCTGATCTGTAAGGCTGATTTAATCCAATCGGAGAGGAAGGCAGACACGTACTGAAAATCTGTTATGTCCATGGTGGCAGTAATCAGTTGTAAGGAAGAAAGAACTCTAGGGTCAACCCAAGTTGACTTTGACTGGTGGTTTTGTCACTGCTTGGCCATTAAATCTTGGAGAAATCCCACCTTGGAGTTGCTCTGTCTTCTTCTCCAAACAGGAACTATATGGCTGCATCATGAATTAGTGCAAGTGAAGTAGGAGAGCAAGTGGGTATGACTTGTCAATCACACAGATTCAGGATACCAGGACTATGCAGAGAAAAACTGTTCCTAAGCCCTGCAACAAGGAACAGTTAGAAAGTATTACTTTTAATTCTTCTGGTGCAAAATCAAGCAGGTTTTTTGTACGACAGGCCAGATCTGATGTCAGACAGGAATGGGAACTATGAAAGATGAACCACTAACCTTGAGTTGATTGTGATCTTTCTCAGTGGTTGGTTTTCACTGTGAATAATGTATTGTACTTTATTTTCTACCATTAATTGGCCCACATTCACTCTGCAGAGTTTCCTCCTCCTTCTCCTCCTTCTT
Organism: Ctenomys sociabilis; assembly: GCA_004027165.1. Taxonomy (NCBI): domain Eukaryota; kingdom Metazoa; phylum Chordata; class Mammalia; order Rodentia; family Ctenomyidae; genus Ctenomys; species Ctenomys sociabilis. The sequence continues at coordinate 5,475 of PVKA01031975.1, read as the reverse complement.
CTTCCTTCTTCTTCTTGAGACAAGGTCTCCCTATGTAGCATACGCTGATCTTGAACTGCCAATGATCTCCTGCCTTGGCCCTTTGAGTGTTGGATTACAGACATTTCTCACCATCCTCAGTCAAAGTTTTTGTTTTTGTTTTTGTTTCGATCTTTAATAAATGTAAACCTTGCCACCTTTTGTGCATATTTTGTCCAATTCTTTGTTTAGGATAACATAAACCTGGAACACATCTCTGGGAAGAGTCCACAGTGACCCAGAAGCCTGATAACATGAAAACAAGTGCTGGAATAAGGTTTCAGGACCTCGTCTCAAGTAACTATGCTATTAATAATAGCTTCCCCAATTTTCACACCCTCACATGAGGCTTTTTCTGGTAAACCATGACCAGTTCATGAAAAGAAGATACATAGATGCCAGTCACCATGTTTAAGGGACATGTTCTCACTGTCTGGTAATACCAATGTCAGCAGAAACTAGCTTTGTAAGTGAAAATTGGAATTCACACAGCCTGTTTTAAAAGTAAAGTGAAGCCCTCTTCTGTCCTCTTTCCCCTGTCATATTCCTTTTCTCATTCTCCTTCAAATCATTCTCTAATTTCTTTTTTAAAAGTCAATCTTTATAACTAGATAAAACTTGAGTAAAGATTATTGTATTAGTGAACTCCAGATGATGTGTGTTGTGGGTTGGAAGAAAGTTGGTCTGCATTTTAGCCATGTCAAGAGATTTGCCTGGGACTAAGATCAAGCACAACAGACTGGTTAATCTGGCAAAAGAAATTTTTAGGCAGTCAAATGTTGAAGCAGTTTAATGGCTGTTACTGGGGGCTTTTAGTGAGATTTTTGTTGACAGTCAACAGCAAAGAACTCATCAGGATGATTTTTAAGATGTTCTGAGTTTGGCCAGAAAGGAAGAGCAGGAAGGCTGTGGGTTGCAAAGATAGAGCTGAGATCTCCAATGCTCAGAAGAAATTGGAGAATAGAACAGATGTCTTGAGGGCATGACAGGAGGGGGCTGGCCCTTGTCCTTTGCAGCTTCAGAACAGTAAGAGTGAGGGACTTTGCTTTGAGGAAAAAGCCAGAGAGCGCCATGTTCCAGAATAGAAGCAGCAGCCACACCAGTTTCCAGAATGGTGATGGCATAGAAAATTTGTTCCTTGGAATCAGGGTTAGAGTGCTCAGCAATCCAGGCACTTGGCTCCTCCAGCCAAGAGAGAAGAAATCCTGGCTACTGCTCTAGCTGGCAGCAGCCCTTGGCATTACCCATGTGCCATTGGTTTTAGGCACATGCAGAATGCAGGAGTTCTGAGGTTAAGAAGGCTTCCACCTAGATTTCAGAAGGCCTGGAAGGCCTTGCCTGTGCCCCTGAAGAGGGCAATATGTGAGTGAGAAGCCTATTCAGTGGAAACCCAAGAAGTTTGGAAAAGCCAGGAACATGGATTGTCTGAGGAAAGTGGCAAGGAGCGAGCAAAGTCAGCACCAAAGAGAAGGTATAGGAGCTACAACCAGCAGAAGTGCCATAGAGGTGGAGCCATGTGGAGCTTACAATTTGGCACAGATTGCCTCAGATATTGAATGTGGAACTGCAGGACTTACTGTTTGCCCTGTGGGATTTGGGACTTGCTTTGGTCCCAATGCTTTGTATCCTGTTGTGTGTACCTTTTGGAGTGTTTTTCTTGGTCTCTTAAATATTGGAAACATTTAACTTGGGACTTGGACTTTTCAGTGATGTTGAAACGGTTAGGACTGTGGCAACTCCTGAGTATAGACTAAATGCCTTTTGCATAAAGGGAGATTCATGAGTCTTTGGGGAACTCAGGAGCAAAATGTATGTTTCTCATATAATACAATGTTGATAGACTTAATACTGGTTCTTAAGGATTGTTAAGCCTGTGTTATGATGTCCAAATTGGGAAATGTTAAGAATAAACATGTTTTTGTATCTGGAAACTGGTTTAAAGAAATGTGTCTGACTGTCAAGTTGACAAGAGGTGGATTGTACTAGTTGATACACTATGTCAACGTGAAGTTGTTTTTGTTTTTTTTTTTTTGGAACTGGGGGTTGAACTCAGTCCCTTGCGCTTGCCAGGAAAGTGCTTATTCCACTGAACCATCTCCCCAGCCCCTCAACTTGAGAAATTTAAAAGTAATTAAGTGACTCAGCAGAGAGCCAGGGTTCTTACTTTGTGAACATCCTCATCCTGTGAGAGGAGGACATGGACACTGTGTGAGTTTTACACGTGCACCCCAGGCTAGGCTACTTATAATACAAGGAAAGGAGAGAGGTAGTTGCTGTGGCTCCTCCCTTTGCTCTGAAACCTTCACTAACTGGGGGCTAAATAAACCTTTCCTTATTTAATTCTGGATGTCAGGTGTTTTGTCCCATCAATGAAATAAGCTACCCGCCAAGATAATTATTTAATTCACACATGCAATTTATAGAAAAAGAAATGTTTCTCTTTTATCCAAAACGGATGAAACCTGAAACACAGTTGACTTTTTAACACTATGTTTAGAAAAATGTTTTTTGCACATTCACAAATTAGGCCCCTCACCCATCTAATTCCTCCCAGTAGGCAAAATACAGCCTCTTAGTACGTAATAGTACTGCTCTAAAAGGTTTCTTTTAGATTTAAGAAAAACCTAACATTCTGGAATAAGTTCTTTTCCTGCCTCTCATAAAAGTATGAATAGATTCTGTACCACAGCATGAAAGATAATTCTTTCCATTTAAAGTACAACTATAAAATCTCAGTTTTTCCAAGATTGGTATTTCAATATGGCAAAAACCTTAATCAGATTTTGTTTTAGGATCTTTCTCAATGCATTTATCATTTTTTCTCCTTTACTAAGGCTTAGCAATTTTGACAACAATTTTTAATTTGTCATTTTTCTTTAGTTAAAATCTTTCAACTTGAAAGTTTAAATACTTGTTTAAAATGTTGAGTCTTCATGGAGATCGGGGAAGATAAGTACTCAGAAAAGAGATTAAGTGCTTAAGATTTGATTTCCTGAAGTTATTTTAAAAAGCAGAATCAGGGCAGGAATCTGACCCCACAATCTTATATCTTTGAATGACCACCCAACCACATTGCCTCTTACTGAATATCATAGCATCCTGGACCATTAAATAGGATGCAGGAATGAAATTTCATAGGCAAAGACTAAGATAAGATTAATAAAATTTATGTTTGAGACTCTGAATAATACATCCAACTCTTGATATATTTGTGAATCTTTTTCCTTCTAGAATGTGTAACACTCTCTTAAACTTCTAAAAGCCTAGGGCATGCCACGTTTCTGTCTTCTAGGTCACAAACCAAATCTAAGCATGACTAGGAAAGCTTCTCTGTTCGTGACTCATCTTTTTATTTTTATTTTTTTGTGGTACTGGGCATTGAACTCAGGGCCCTGAGCTTGCCAGGCAAGTGCTCATCCTACTGAGCTATCTCCCCAGAGGCCTATGACTTGTCTTTTACACTGTGCCTCTTCCCTTGATCCTACTCATTGGCAGGTAAGCCCCTCCACTTCAGGTGTGTCTTCATATTTTCCCTTCTAAGATTCTTTTCTTTGTTTTCCTCCTAAAAATTTCCCTTTTTACAAACTTTTTCTGAGAGTTTCCATTTTAGCTTTTGAGGCTCCAGCCCCTGGGAAGAACGGGGTTGGCAAGGTACAGCTGCTAGCCCCATCTGCAGCTGTGGGTAGGAGTTCTCTTGGAGATGCTCTTTCCTCTATCTCTGCTTTATCCTTAGCCAAGGTTAAGCTCCAAGCCCTTCTTCTTCATTCCAATCAGGGAAATTCCTTTTCTCTGAAATTATTATGAAGCAATCCTGAGGTTTTTGAAATCTTTCTCCAGACATATTTTTTTCTTGTTTATTTATTCAAGTTTTGGTCTTTAAATCAAAATCACATACTGAATTTTTTCCCAAAGAATTAAAAAAGTAAACGTAGTTTCTTCCATTATGGTAGCTAGCAATCAGACCTAAATATAATCTTGGAATCTTAATCCACACATAAATTAAGCTACTGATAACCCTCCTAACAAGTTCTCTATATTGCTTTCATAGTTATGACTTTGCAGCATTTCTATTTGACCCCTACTTAATACTTTACTTTCCCAGCCTTTTTTTTTTTTTTTTGGCAAAGAAGTTTAATTAATAGCCTTATCTTGATGGGAAAGTAAAGTCTCTCCTGCTTAGGTTTGATTGAGACCAACTGAGGAAAGAACAAAGAGAGAGTGCCTCAGGCACTGAGTGATACAAAGGATGAGGCCACTACTTTGAAGATATTGTGTTTTTTCTTTTTTTTTAATTTTAGCTCCTATTTTCCCCAGACAGAACATCAGCTTTTAATTAATAAGTAAAAAAAAAATAGTCACTATATTGGAGACAGTTTTATTAGGGCCAGATATCTTTTGTATAGTAGCTGTAGTGCTTTTAAATAATTCAAATTACACATCTACTCTTCCTAATATTTTCCACATTCAAGTCATCTGTCCATTATAAAAGAGGTACTTAGATAACCAGCTGCTCTCTTTCCTCCTCTTTCTATTCTCCTTTCCTCTCTCCTCTTTATCCTCTTCCTCTTCCCTCTTCTCTTTTTCATTCTCATCTCCTCTCCACTCCCCTCTTCTTCAATTTTCAAGGCAAATTCCCTACAAAAGCACAGTGTGTCTGATATTCTTACAAGGAAATACAGAAAGAATACTCATGTCAACTCTACACTTTACAACATAAAATTTCTTGGGATATTAAACAGAACAAAAAGAAAGAGTAGAAAAGTTAATAAATACACATTTTGGATAAAAATACATAAAAGATTGCTCTTATTGTGGCTTATAATGAGTCCAAACTTTTCTGAATTGTTTGTTTAATATATTTCTAAGAATTTTCCTAGACTAATATATTATTTAAAAATATGGCCATTACTTAGTTTACGTATTGACCATTGTGGTTATATCTTATCTTGGTATCTGGAAAAATAAAGGCAGCATTATGGTTTGAAAAATTATCTTTTGAATCGGCATGAACTTCATGTTCCTGGATTCTCTGTCACACTTTACTTTTTCTGAAAAAGTCTGGCAAACACTTTCCCATTTATTCCACAGCTATCTTGATTTCAAAGACTGAAGCCATCAGAAAGTCTGCTGTTGGTCAACATTGGCTTATTTTGTTTTTTTATTTTTATTTTTTTAATTTTATTGAAGTACAAATATCAATCAGACAGTTTCAAGTCACCTTAACAAGACAGATTCGATAAATTAATATATTGCAAACTGTTTTCATAATGTTTTGGTATTGTACAAGGTGCATACATGATATTATATTTACAGATATTATTTTAGCAGATGTCTCTTATCAGTAAATTAAGAGTGTAGCTGCTTACTAATCTTATTTTTTATACATGAATTATATCAAAAATTCAATAATTATTTTCCTAGTTGATGACCGTAGTACTAGAAGCCGACATAATATCC
>PVKA01031974.1:0-25754 GCA_004027165.1 Ctenomys sociabilis | reverse complement strand
TGTGACGTCATCCGCATGTACCCCTGAGGTCATACCCCCTCGACTTTATTCTTTCTTTCCCTTGTCTTTGTTTTTTCTCTACTTTGTGGCCTCGCTGTCCAACCCTACACTGAAGGTCTGCCCTTAACCTCTTGCACTTACCACCCTGGTGTTATCCTGACTCCTGCCTAACTTTGCTCCCCTGTCCTTACTGATTCCCATACTCAGGGTCCTGGGGCACCTTCTTGGCCTTACCCACTTTTTTTGGCTCAGGAAGGGTGATTGAACCTGTTGGCATGTTGGTCAACATGGTCTCTTGCCTGATCTTGGCATCTTTAGGGAGTGGGCAGCTCCATCTCCTCCTGTCCCTAGCACAGTGGGCTCTGAAGAAGGCCAGGAAGTTGCCAGGGCCCTGTGGGCTTTCAGTCATACCCTCTCCCACATGACCCTCAGCCCCATCTGTGTCACATGGACAGTGAGCTCTGTCATCCCTTGCTAGCCCAGTTCATGTGTTAAGTACATTTCTAGATGCACCCAAAGCTCTCTGGGTGGGCTGGCCACAGGGCCTTCAGGCCTGGGCTTTCTCTGGGGTAGGAGGAAAATGCCAGGTTTCCACAGGGCTCCTGTAGAGTGAGGTACTTAGGTTTTCTCTCCTGTGTTAGTGTGGTAGCCTTGCACTTAGAACTTTCCAGAAGCCTCCCTGCTGCCTCAAGTTTCTGTGAATGCATGGCTGACAGAGCACACCACGTCAGATCATGATGGTGTGGCACCATCTGTCTAGGCAGTGAATTAGGGTGCTTATGAGGGCCAGTGTATTAGTTGTGGCCGTGGCTCTGTGGACACTATTGACCATTGCTGTTGTTCTCTGCAGGCCGGTCTAATTGAAGCCAATGGAGAACTCAAGGTCTTCATAGACCAGAACCTGAGTCCTGGGAAAGGTAAGGATGCCGCTCTGGAAATGTGTCTGCTCATGGTTGGAGCTGAGCGTTGTAATCTGCTGGTGCAGTCACTGTGCAAGGGCAGCAGGCCACCCTGCACCTGCACCCCACACCTCTGCTGCTACGCTGCATGTTCTGTGTGCAGAAGGTTAGCTGGTGTAGAACAGTCAAGAACCTGTGCTGCTTGCGAGGACTGGGTTGTCCCAGTGCTGTGCTGCAGAGAGACCTGGTGGAATGGTGTCCTGGGCTGTGTTTGTGTGCCTCAGCGGTTCTAGGGCCTGACTTTGGTCTCTAGGACTGGGAGGAGGATGGGGAGGGCCATTTCTGGGCTCTAGGATTCTACAGCTTCCACATTTGGGCCCTCTTGTCAGGATTCTGTCCTGTGATTGGAGAGCTGTTGTGTTTTGACCATCATGTCCTTGGTGTGCCCTGGTTGCAGTGACCTTCTGTGTGCTGTAAGGGACTCTGGCTGCTCTGCTGTCCCTAGAATCATGGTGGGTCCTCAGCGCCACGGGTGGACTAGCAGCCCAGGGCTGGGGACGGTGCTCTCTTCCCCACTTGCTCCTTGTCGTATGTAAACTCATCTGTCTTTCCCTTAACGATGTGGCCCCACAGGGTGACCTGTCCACTGTGGCTCTGGGTTGCTCATGTGCTGTGCCCACTGGCCTTCTACTGCACCTGCCTGCCCATGTCTTTGTCTCTGGTCTCTGGATGCATGCATCCTAGAAGCCAGGGAACCCAGCCATGTCCTTTACTTGGCCTCCAAGAGCCAGGTCCAGATGCCTTCCGTCTGTCACTATACTCTCTTTACTTCACAAGGGGCAAAGCGAGAGAAGGCCCCCAGCCTCAGCCCACCCACATCACAAGGGCATAGTGCACAAATGCCTGTCCCTGTGGCAAGGCCTCCCCATGTGTCCCATGGAGGCTGTGTGCACAGAACCACTGGGCCAAGGACCACTTGATCTTTTAGGGTTGGCAGCATTCTCGGCCTGCCCAAGATGAATAGGGCTGTGTCTCCTCTTCAATATAAAACGTTTCAAAAATTTAGGCAGAATACTTCCTATTCCAGTGATGAAGCAGTTAAATAATTCTGAGGAATGACACGACATGACACGACACAACATGACACGACCCAGTCCCTGGGGTAGGGGATTCTGTGGAAGTGCACAGCTTCGTCTCCCGGGTGTGCGTGATGATGCCACTCTCCTGGCTGCTTAGTTTCTGTCCTCGCTTGCCGAGCATAAGCATTCTTCTTGACATGTGCAGGCTCTGGCTTCTCCATCCCCGAGTGCTCACCGTGCTCAGGTCCATGCCAGGTTCAGCTGTGAGCCAGGCTGGCTGGGAGGGCCAGGACACGGCACACAGATGAATTCATGTTAAGTCCATCTGTGATACAGGGCCAGGTGAAGGGTTGGGATCAGGGCACAGTTCAAATCCATCCTGAGCCCAGCCTTGTGCTGGGGCCGGGCAGCACAGTTAAGCCATGTGTGTGGCCTCCTGCAGGTGGGATTTCTTGTGTGGCCTTTGGGCTGGGTTTCCTTGCTTTTCCTGCTACGTCTGTCTCTGGTCCTGGTTGGTCCCAGTGGTTCTGCCCTATAAGCCTGGAGTTGGCCCTTTCTGCCTTGGCTTCTGGTCTCCAAGTGCTTGCTCCGACTGCCTGGTGTCTCTGTGGTCCTCGGTGCCATTCCCATCAGGTACTCTAGACTTATTGGGGCCCAGGTCGGATACCAGTGCCAGAAAGAGTAGAGTGAGGTCTCAGCTGCACCTGCACTCTCTACACACGGGAGTGCTGCTGTTGGCCTATAACGAATTTTCTGGAGAATTCCTGTAACAAGTGGACTGTCTGTCAGGGGTGGAGTCCTTGCTTTCACGACAGGCTGTTCTGTAGGGGAACCAGGTTTTCACAGAGCCTGCCCCATGGATATGATGGCCAAGAGAACACGGCGAGACTCAGGGCCATGTATTCCTGATCAGAAATGAGGGCCTCCTGTGTTCGTTCTGCATGTTCTGACAGTGGTTCTTTTGGCTTGAGGGACACACCTGCTGGTCTGTCATGGCTGCCGTTATTGCTGGTCAGGGAGGCAGTGTGTCTGCCGCTGCCCCCGCTGCCTCTGTCATTCATTGGTACCTTATAGTGGAGAGCCCAGGGCTCCCTTGGGCCATCCCCAGTGGGACATCCCTTTCGTTCTCACTTGTGGAGCTGAGGGTAGAATCCAGCCACATTCATGCCAGGCAAAGTTTCTCATAGAGCTCACGACCCCAGAGTGTCCTGTGAATGTCACCCACATGTGATACCCTGGATGACAGTGCTCAGTGAACTGGCCTTGGCTTCTGCCCCACAGCCCTGGTGTTGCTGGAGTGTTTTAGCTTGGAGGCTGTAGTCAGCCCTGCTGGGGGAGGGAGTGACTGGGAAGGACAGAGGCAAGGAAGACAAACAGAGAATAGGCTATCTCTATGATCACCCTCAGCCAGACATGTCACGGGATTCATTGAGCAGAGTCTGAAGCACACACAGTCTGACTAACTGTGACTGGGGTGGAAGTAAGTGGGTGGCAGCTCCTGTCTTGTTGTGCAGTGAACCTGGGCTGTTAGCTCGGTTGAGTCCTCTCTCCTCCCAATTCTGCTGCATGTTGCAGCCTCGGCATTGCATCATCTCCTGCTGCTGCTCAGAAGGTCATCTCCATTCCCCCTTGTGTGTCAGCACCCTCCAGGGCAGCCTTGAGTGACAGGTGGACATGGCAGGGAATTTGGCTATGGGACTCGCGTGTCTGGAGTCTGCCAGGCAAGAGTGGACACTGGAGTCTTGAGGCTGAGGTCTTCCTTCATGAAACCTTGGGTTTGCCTTCAAAGCCCTCAGCTAGCTGAATGCACCTGTGTTGTACAGCTCTTCCTTGAATGGCTTGCCATTGTGGCTTTATCAGTGGATGTAGAAAAGTACATCCCACTGAGACTCCGAGCTCCTCTTGCAGAATGTGCACCAGGCTGACCCTGCCTCAGAGCCTGAGAAGAGCACAGTGCAGTGGATGGACAGTGAGTTTCATGTGGTGTGGTGTCCACTTGATGACATGCTAGTATGAGTGCTAGTGTCCACAGTGTGTGGCCATGTACTTGTGGCCTCTTGGTGAGAACTGCTGCTTGCAGACTGTTTACCTCCCGCAGCCATGTGATGGCGCAAGGTGCTCTGCATCCTCATAGACCTACATGGTGTCAGACCTTTGAGCTTTGCCTGGCTTCTCTCTGGGTTGTGGAGGTAGCAGGGTTTTACCCAGGTCACTGGCCACCTCACTGTCCCAGGGCATGGATAAGTGGACAGGATGTCCACTGAGTGAAATCATCCAGGCAAAGAAAGAGAAGCACTTCATGGTCTCATTTCTATATGGAATCTAAAAAAGCCATCAAATACACAAAAATGGAGAACAAAACTGCTCACCAGGAGAATCACTAGCTCCAGGGAGAGACAGCAGACTGGCCCAGCAGTACTGACCCTAGCAGATGCCGGTGGCTGTTATAAACTATAAAAGCAGAGTGGGTTTTTGCTCTGAAAGTGGTTACTTCCACAAGGCAGTCTGGAGCTGGGGAGGAAGTCCAGTGCAGCACCCACACATCTGAGTTTCACTTGGAGCCATCAGCTGCTAAGAAGTTGTGCTCCAGGCTTTCTGGTGCTACCCTGCCACAGGACTGGATGGGAGATGGCTATGAGAGATGGCCACAGAGTGGGAGTGGATTGGACATAGACTGCCTGAGAAGTTTCAGTTTGGTTAGGAGACACACAAAGGTTCTGTCCTGTGGTGAGAAGGGAGGCCTGCCACATGTGGTTTTTAGAAATGGCTGGATGTGGAAATGCAGCCAGTAAGTCTAGAAGACTGCTTGAGCCCCTCCACTCTGCTGGCCCCATCTGGAATAGAGACAGTGGTCTGGCTGATTTCTCAGTCTACCAGTGTAAGGACATGCTTCAGCTTGGACAATTGCCACAGCCTGGGAAGTATGGGCAGAGAGACTTTTTTGATGGGGTTGGGATACCTCATAAATGCACAGGCTTGTAGAGCTAGGCAGAGAAAACTGACTTACGGTCCAACTCTGACACCGAGAGATTTGAACACAGAAGCGAAATAGGTCTTAGTAGGGATTTACTGCCCATCCCCCTTATCTGCTGGATCCCGAGACTCTAGACCCAGGGAAGAAAAGCTGCATGCACAAGCACATGGCAGGGTTTTGAGCTCCTCTCTCCTCCTCCTCCTCCTTGCCTTCTTCCCCCTCTTTCCCTCCTTCTGTTAGTTGCTTGGGGCCTGGTATTTTATTCCCTCTTTTAATTTTTTCTTTTTATTTTGCTGCCTTTTTCTTATTTGTTCTTTTCTGTTACTTTTATTTGAGTCTGTTAATGTTTTCTTACTCTGTAACAGGATCCTTTATCTCACCTCTCTTTTACTTCTTTCATTCTCCTGTTCCCTACTCCATCTTACTAGTGTACCAATTAAGCTCTGTTAATCTTTAGATACTTAGTTCATTCTTGATATTGTTGCTGAGTTCTTTTCTGTTGTTGGAAACATAGTTTTTGATTTCCTGTGAATCAGTATTAGTTTATCTTTGTGTATATTAACTTTAGACCTTTTTTCTGTGATTAAGTATAGTATTATAATAATAATTATTATTATAATCTTAAATAATTAAGATGCGGTTTCACTCCATAGTTTAGGCTGACCTTGAGCTCAGTTTGTAGCCTAGGCTGGACTCTCGTAATCCTCCTGCCTCAGCCTCCTGAACGCTGGGATTACAGGCATGTGCCACCAGTCCTGGCTATTATTCGTTCTTATGTTATATCAATATCTAGTTTGTCTTTGACTATATTATTCTTGATTTTATTGTTGTAGCCAGGATGGCATAGTTGCTAGTAACTGATTTTTCTCTATATGCTAGTATATCAGACATCAGTGTGTGAGCGTATATGCGTGCACACACACACACACACACACACACACACACACACACAAAACATAAGTAGATAAGGCAAGAAAATGCCTTTTAAAACCCAAAATCCCCCAAAGCTTATCCATTGGGCATTAGTGGAAAGGAAATCAAAACCTACACACTGAATTATTATAAATGATAAAGGAGATTTTACAAAAATCAACAATATGGTGCTTGTTGAGTTCAAGGAAGTACAGCCAAACAGATAATAGCCTTAACATACAAAATGAATCCAGAATGCAAAATAGATATTATAAAATGGAAATAAAAAGAAACTGGAGTGAGGGAAAGTACAAAAGAAGGAAGGAAAAAGCAACAAGAAATATATATATGAAAGGTAGCTCAGTGGCCCAAGTGTCTGCCTGGCAGGTGTAAGGGCCTGAGTTTGATTCCCATTATCAAAAAAAAAAAAAAAAAAAAAGATAGTTATACTTCTAATTTCAGTTTATTGAAAAGAAAGATTTCTGCTACTATTAAATGCTGCTATGTTGTACTCGGAGTAACTAATTTAAAGCTAATGAATGGGCTGGACAGACAGCTCGGTGATCTTTGGGCCTGCCTGGCAAGCGCAAGGACTTGGGTTTGATCCCAGATACCGTGTGCCATTCCAGTCCCAGAATCTTAGGTATACTGTGCTAGGCACTGAAACTGGGCATGGTAGTACATGCCTATAATCCCAGTGCTGGGGAGGCTGAGATGGGTCACTACAAGTCTGAGTTGGGTAGTGAGACTCTGTACCAAATAAAAAAAATAAAATATTTTTTAAAAGGATAATAATAAGAAATGTATTAGCCACTATACTGTTTTGAAATTTTGTTTTATTTTTCTCTTTAAAAAAAATCATCAGTTGAGTTTGCAGAAAACACTAATAAAAACCTAGCTGAGCTGAACAAAATGATGTAAAACAATAAATGGCTACTTTAGCAAAGAATTGGAGTTAATAAAAAGGTACCAGACAGAAATTCAGGAGAGTGAAAATTCTTTTGAAAGTATAGGGAGTTGTAGTGACCACTGTGAGAAGAGTGTCAGAACTGGAATACTCAGAGGTACCTTAAAAATAGAAAGAGGACATAAAAGGTGGATCCAGTAGCTGCTGGATGATACTGAAAAGATTAAGATTGATTAGAGTTGTAAGAAATCAGACGATAGTACAAATGGCATAAAAATAAATTTATAAAAATAGTAGCAGAGAATGTACAAATATTGGGAAAGGATTTAATGTACAGATAAATAAGGCAAGAATCCCAAATAAGCTTAATTGGAAAAGTCTTTACTTCACAAAACGTTCTAATCAAAATCCCAGAAGTCCAGCAAAAGGGTAGAATCTTCATAGAATAAAGCAATGAATCACTTATAAAGATATATCTACTAGAATTAAGCAGACTTCTCAAGATAAGCATCAAAGGCCAGGAAAGTCTGAAGCTTCAAGCCCTAGAAGAAAACAACTTTCAGCCCAGATCCAGCCCAGCCCAGGCCTGGTGAGTGTGGGAGAGCTTCCAGCTTCCCTGTGCCTGTGGGACCTCTCCAGACCAAAACTCACGCATGCCGTGTGAGTGAAACCTTCTGCCATGCCCTCGGGACCCCTCTACTTCTCCGGAGCCCCCAGCCTCAAGCCCGCCAAGTGAGTGAGAACTGCTGTGATGCTATGGGAACCCCAGATCCAGCCCAGCCCAGGCCTGCCAAGTGTGTGGGAGAGCTTCTGCACTACCCTGTGCCTCCTGGGCTGGGGCTCCACAGGTTCATTTCCAAGGGTTGCAGCAGGAAGGAGCTGAATACAACAGCTAGACCCAAGCCAGGCATAACTGGATAAACTCAAACTTAATAGAGCTGCACCTGAATTTTAGTAGGTGCTAAGGTTATAACTGCACCAAAGCTCTACACCAAAGGTTAGAGGTCAGTGCTATATGAAGTGATAAAGGCAGGGAGCAAAATACAATCTCAGACCTCGAGCCCACCCAGAACAAGTGCAGAGGACACTAGCTCAGCTGAAATGTATGAATTAATAGCATCAGAAGTAAACAAACAACAGCAGAAAGGTATAGAGGAACTCAGAGCAGAATCAATTTCTGAAATGAAAAAAGAAATCTCTGAATTCATAGCATCTGAAGTAAAGAATCAAATACAGAAACATATGGAGGAAACTCAATCTGAAAAAAACTGCAGTAAATGGATTAATAACTGCTTCTAAAGAAGACATTGATAAAAAACAATAGAGATTAGAAAAATGACCGATTCCTTGAATGAGCAATATAGGAAGGAAGTAGATTGAATGAAGCAGACTCAAAGAGGTATAGAGGACTTAAAATCTCAATCACAAGCCTGCAAAACCATTTGAGTGAAAATGAACACAGGAGTTTCAGATCTTGAAGATGCTGGTGCAGCTAGTGAAAAGGTAAGAAAGGATCTCTTAAAACAACTAGGATGCAGGAGAAAATAATTCATCACCTGCAAGACGATGCAAAGATGAACAATGTGAGACTAATAGGCATCAATGAGAAGGATGGAATCAATACAAATGATATAAAAAGAATATGGGCAGAAGTAATAGCAGAAAACTTCTCAAATATGAGGAAACAATCTGACATTCAGGTAAACAAAGCATACAGAATGCCAATAACTTCATTCAACCCAATTAAAAACACACCGAGACATATAATAGTCAAGATCCCAGAAATCCAGCATAAGAATAATATACTGGAAGCCACTAGAGAAAAGAAGCAGATGACATTCAAAGGAAAACCCATCAGAATTACTGCCAACTTCTCTTCACAAACCATGAAGGCAAGAAGAGCATGGAGCAGAGTTCTTCAAGTCCTTTATGAAAACAAATTCCAGCTCAGACTATTATACCCTGCAAAACCCTCATTCAAGTTTGATGGAGAAGTGAAATACTTCTATGACAAAGAACAGCTAAAGAATTTCATGATGACAAGGCCATCCCCACACAGGCTACTGAAAGATGTTTTAGAGAGGGACCACAATGACCAGAATTCCACGAATGAGAACAGAGGAACCCACTAAATAGGGCAAACAGTTAAATACAGGACAAAATGGGGTAAACAACAGCAGGTAAATAACATGACAATCATAAGTCAACACATTTCAATTATAACCATCAATGTAAATGGACTCAATTTACCAATTAAGAGAAATAGACTGGAATAGTGGATTAGGAAACAAGAACCAACAATGTGCTGTATACAAGAAACACACTTAACTCATAAAGAAATTCATAGGCTGAAAATCAAAGGATGGAAAACAATATTACATGCCCCAGCAACTCAGAAAAAAGCAAGGGTAGCAATCCTGTTTTCAGATACTCTCAACGCCAAACTAAAAATGATCAAACAAAATAAAGAAAAGCACTATGTACTGGTTAGGGGAAAAATTCAAGAGGAAAAGGTAACACTCATAAATGTATATGCACCAAACATGGGAGCACCCAACTGTATAAGACAAATTTTAATGGAGATGAAAAATCTAATATCCAAGACCACAGTCTTAACAGGAGACCTTAACATCCCCTTATCCCAAAAAGACAGGTCAACCAGATAAAAAATTAGCAAAGAAATAGCAGAACTGAACCAGAGCTTGGAAAAAATGGGTTTGGTGGATATATACAGAGTATTCCACTCAAACGCAGCTGAATACACAGTTTTTTCAGCTACACATGGGTTATTTTCCAGAATAGACCATACTAGTCCATAGGTCATGTTTAAGTGTATGCAAGAAAACAAATTATCCCATGCATGTTATCTGACCACAGTGCCATGAAACTGGAAATAAACAACAACAAAACAAAAACAAAAACAGAAAAACCTGCTAAACACAAGGAAATTAGACACCCTTCTCAGCAATCAATGGGTCACAGATGAAATTAAACAAAAAATTCAACAATATCTACAATTCAATGAAAATTCAACCACAACTTATCGGAATTTATGGGATGTGATGAAAGCAGTTCTCACAGGGAAATTCATAGCTACGAACTCACACATTAGGAAAACAGAATGGGAACAAATTAGCACCCTAATGCTGCACCTCCAACATCTAGAAAATGAAGAGCAAGTCAAACCGAGAGCTCAAAGACAGGAAGAAATCATAAAGATTAGAGCAGAAATTAATTTGAGACAAAGAAAACAGTTCAAAGACTTAACGAATCAAAAAGCTGGTTCTTTGAAAGACTAAGTAAAACCGATAAGCCCCTAGCTAACCTCTTCAAAAAGAGGAAAGAAAAAATTGAAATACAAGCAATAAGGAATGAAAAGGGTGTAATCACCACGGACCCAGTGGAAATTCGGAAGATTATCAATAGCTACTTTGAGAACCTTTGCTCTCACAGAACAGAAGACACAGAAGAAATGGGCAGATTCCTCGAAAGGTACAAATTACCAAAACTGAATCAAGAAGATAGAACAACTCTCCATCACAGCCAGTGAAATACAAAATGTAATAAAAAGCCAGCGACAAAGAAAAATCCAGTCCTGATGGATTCACAACTGAATTCTACAAGAAGTTTACAGCAGATACAATCCCTACACTCCTCACACTCTTCAATGAAATTGCAAAGGAAATAGTTCTCCCAAAATCATTCCTGGAGGCAAGTATTATACTGATACCAATACCAGGGAAAGACACAACTAAAAAAGAACTACAGGCCAATCTCCCTCATGAACATAGATGCAAAACTGCTCAATAAATCCTAACAAATAAATTACAGAAAATCGTCAAAAAGATCAAACACCATGACCAGGTAGGATTCATCCCAGGGATGCAAGGATGGTTTAATATTTGAAAGTCTATAAATGTAATACACTATATCAATAGAGTGAAATCTAAAACCACATGATCATCTCAATTGATACAGAAAAGGCTTTTGACAAAGCCAACACTCATGTTCAAAGTCCTACAGAAAATTGGAATAGAAGGCCTCTACTTCAATTTGATAAAAGCCATCTATGACAGTCCAGTGGCTAATATAATTCTAAATGGGGAAAACTGAAATCTTTTACTCTCTGATCTGGTATAAGACAAGGGTGTCCTCTATCACCAGTCCTATTCAATATGGTTCTGGAATCATTAGCTACGGCCATTAGACAAGAGGGAGAAATAAAAGGAATAAGAATAGGTAAAGAAGAAGTTAAATTACCATTATTTGAAGATGACATGATACTTTACTTGGAAGACCCAAAAAACTTCACCAAGAAGCTACCAAAATTGATACACAAATTCAGTAGCATAGCAGGATATAAGGTCATTATCCAAAAGTCAGTAGCATTCCTCTACACAGATAACAAACACACTGAGAGGGAAATTAGAGAAACAATACCTTTTACAATAGCACCGTGGAAAATGAAATACCTTGGAATTCATCTAACTAAAGAAGTCAAAGATCTTTTCTGAGAAAATGACAGTACTCTGTAAAAAGAAATCACAGAGGATTTCAGAAAATGGAAAGGTATTCCCTGCTCCTGGATAGGAAGAACCATGGTGAAGATGGCCATACTCCCCAAATTGCTGTATAGATTAAATGCAATTCCTATCAAAATACCACCAACTTACCTTCTACATCTAGAGAAATTCCTAAAATTTATTTGGAACCAGAAAAGCCATAGAATAGCAAAGGCAATCCTACCCAACAAAGACAAGGCAAGAGGCATTACAATTCCTGACTTGAAATTATACTACAAAGCTACTGTGATAACATCAGCATGGTATTGGCAATGAAATAGACCTGAGGATCAATGGAATGATTAGAAGATGCCGAGGCCTCTATGAACACACTCAGCCACCTATCTTTGACAAAGGGGCCAGACACACTTACTGGAAGAAAGAAAGATAGCCTCTTTAACAAATGGTGCTGGAAAAACTGGCTCTCTACATGCTGAAAACGAAAAATTGACCCAGACCTATTACCATGCAGTAAGTAAAGTCAAAATGGATTGAGGATCTAAACATTAAAACAGAAACACTAAATCTCCTGGAAGAGCAGGTTGGTGGAAATCTTGAAGACATAGGGGTAGGCAAAGAGTTCATGAATAAAAATCAAATCGCATGGCTAATACTTGAAAGAATTAACAACTGGGACCACCTCCTATTGAGAACTTTTTGCACATTGAAAGAAATTACCAACAAAGTGAAAAGACAACCCACAAATTTGAAAAAATCTTAACTAATAAGCACTCAGAGAAAGGTCTACTCTCTAGAATTTATAAAGAACTAGAAGACATTAGGGCTGCTAAATTTAAAGACCCAGTCCAGAAATCGGCATCCGAGATAAACACACACTTCTCAGAGGACGAAATTAAGGAAGCAAATAAATATATGAAAAAATGCTCCACATCACTAGCCATCTGTGAAATACAAATTAAAACAACACTGAGATACCCTCTCACCCCAGAAAGAATGGTTATCATAAAGAAATCAACCAACAACAAATGTTGAAGAGGATGTGGGGAAAAGGGACCCCTTCTCCACTGCTGGTGGGAATGTTGACTGTCCTTAAAAACTATGACTGGAAATCCCATTTAAGCCAGCTATCCCCCTACTGGGAATTTTCTTGGAGGAACTGAAAGCATCATATCATAGTATGATATGTGTACCTATGTTTATAGCAGCACAATTTGTGATACCCAAATCTTGGAAACAACCAAGATGCCCGTCACGTGAGGAATGGTTGAAAAAGATGTGGTATCATTATACAATGGAGTATTACTCAGCTATAAAGAATGATAAACTTGAAACCTTCATATTTAAGTGGATGCTACTTGAAGATATAAGCAAAATAAACCAGACCCACATGTGTAAATATCATATAGTCTCCCTAGTATAAGAACTCAAAAGAAGAAATACAAATAGAAAGGTATAACACAATTAAAAGGAAAGCGAAAACTTGATTGGACAATGAGGAGAGGGCAGGGAAACATGACAGGGGCAAACCCATACATTTATACACACAAGATGGGCAAAGCAATGATCCTGAGAAACATCAGCAGGTTTTTTTTTTTTTTTTTGTCTTTTTGAGACAGGGTCTCACTATGCAGTTCAGGCTGGCCTTAAGCTCACTTTGTAGCTCAGGCTGGTCTTGAACTCACAACAATCCTCCTGCCTCAGCCTCCCCAGTGCTGGGATTACAGGCATGCGCCACCACGCCCGGCTCATCAGCAGGTTTTTGAAACTGGCAGTTAATTGGTAGGATTCTCACCCTGACTAACTATACATGCTGATACCTGTGAACCAAGCAACTGCACTGAAGATAGCAATGTGTAATAGAAGGGTCATGCTTGGAAGGCCTGTCTTTCTGGTCTTCTAAATATGTACTTCTTGTCGTGACATACCAATTATTACCATAACTGTCTCTAAAGTAAAAGATTTTTTTCTTGTTTAAATAAAGAGTAATAAATGAAAAAAAGACACAAGAAGGAAAAAAAAAAAAAACTTCCAACCCAGATTGATATATCTTGCAAAACTGTCTTTGAAAATAGATGGATTAACAAGGTCTTTCCATGACAAAGAGCATCTTAGGAAATTCATGACCATCAAACTGGCACTCTGAAAAATTCTCACAGGTATTCTAGAAAGAAATAATGGAACCAACAATGCTAAAAACTCTAAAACAGTGAATATACCAGATAAGGGAATGAGTACAGGTGAAAAAATCAAAAACAGGAAAATAATACAGTGACAGAAAGTGATCAGTACCTTTTAGTACCAACTCTTAATGTGAATGATTTCCATTCTTCAATCGAAAGGTTGAATTTCACAGAATGGAGCAGAAGACAAAGTCCAATAGTTTGCTCTATACCAGAAGGATTTTTAACTCCAAAAGAAATTCATGGACTAAATATTAAAAGATAAAAAATAATGTTCCATGCCATGGGGACCTGAAAACCCACAGGACAAGCTATCCTATCTTCAGACAGAGAGGACTTCAAACAAAAGTGATCAGAAGATTGATTACATATTGGTTAAGGGAAAAATTCAATATGAAGAAATTTTAATTATGAACCCTAAACATTGACACACCCAAGTAAGTAAAGCAAATACTGTTGGACGTAAAGGATGAGATAAACTTCAGTATACTTATGGGGGATTATCTTAATATCCCCCTGTCACATATAGATCAATTAGATGAAAAAATCCATAATGAAATACAAGGATTGAACGAAACCTTTATACAAATGGATTTATCATGTTCATAATGAAGCTGTAATTCCTGTGTCTTGCTGCTGCCTGACTGATTGGAATGTGTTACTTTCTTGCCAGCTTAAACCCCTGGTGGCTCAAACAGGTGGGAAGATGTTAATAGATATCTAGAGTGTTCGACCCTACTGCTACCCATTCTTAACAGTGCATGAACTTTCTCCAAAATACTGTCCCATAAAAACACTTGAGAAATGCAAAAGAATTAAAATTATCATGAGTATTATCAAGTCATACTGTAATGAAAATGGAAATCAATAGAAAAAGAAACCATAAATATAATGCACACAGATGGAAATTAAATAATATGCTCTTGAATAATCAGTGAGTCACAGAAGATGTCAAGAAAGAAATTAGTTCCTAGAATCAAGTGATGATACCAGTGCAACACACCACAACCTACGAGACAGCATGAAAGCAGCCCTAAGTGGGAAGTTTATAGAATGAATGCCAGCATCAGATAGAGTGAGCTTAAATAAATAATCCAATGAAAAATAAATAACCCAGTGATGCACTTTAAAGTCCTAGAAAAATAACACTCCAGATCCAAAGCTAGTATGGAAGGAAGGAATTATAAAGATCACAGAAGAAATTAATAAAAATAAGACAAACGCACGCACACACGCATGCACGCATGCACACACACACACTAGCTCAAAGAATTGGCTCTTTGAAGGAACAAACAAAATAGATAACATGTTATCCAATCTTACTAAAAAAATCCAAATCAGTGCAATTAAAAGTGAAAAAGGTGAAATCAAATATATACCGCTATAGATACCACTACTTTGAAAACCTGTATTTCAATAAATTGGAGAATCCAGAAGAAATGGACAGATTTCTAGATAGATATGAATTATTAAAACTGAACCAAGAAGATATAAAAACCCTACGTAAGCCTTTAAGGTAATGAAGTTGGTTTAAGGAACAGGTTATGAAATTCTATAGTAATGTTTAAGTGAGCCATAACAGGTAATAAAATTAAAGCAATAACTTAAGAAGCTTAGCAACTAAGAAGAACCTAGGACCCAGTGAATTTACCACTGAATTCTACAAGAAATTCAGGGACCATCTAAGACTGATATGCCTCAAACTTTTTTTAATGAAATTAAAAGGAAATGAGTGTATACTCTCAAAGCGTTTTCTGGAAGCTGGTATTACTGTTCTTCCAAAACCAGAAAAGGACCTAGCCGAAAGAAAGAGCTACTAGCCAGCCGCTTAATGAATAGAAATGTGAAACTCTTCAACAAGACCCTAGCAGGCAGTGCACCAAATCATCAGAAAGCTCGTACATCACGTCCAAGTAGACGTCACCACAGGAATGCAGGGAGGGTCCAACAGATCTGAGTCCGTAGGCAGCAACACAGCACATAAACAAAACAAGGGCAAAAATCACATATCATCTCAGTAACTGTAGAATTTTTTATGACAAAAATCCAACATCCATTCATGATACAAACCCTGAAGAAAGTAGGTATAGAGGGACCTTACTTCAATTTGATAAAGGCCATTTGTGACAAACATTAAAATGAAGAAACACTGAGAACTCTCTCTAAAATCAAGGATAAGAAAAGAAAATCCACATAGTCCTCAAAATATTAGATCAGGCAAAAGTTAGCAATGAAAGGGATACACATAAAAAAGAAATTATTACTTGCTGGTGACATGATCCTCTACATAGAAAAACCAAACAAATTCCACCAAAAGACTCAGAATTAAGAGTCAAATTCAACAGTGCAGCAAGATTCAAAGATCAATATTGAACTGGACATGGTGGCGCGTACTTGTAATCCCAGCACCCAGGAGGCTGAAGCAGGAGAATCACCGCGAGTTCAATGCCATCCTGGGCTACACAGTGAAACCGTCTTGAGGAAAAAAAAAAAAAAAATGTTCTTCCATCT
Source organism: Ctenomys sociabilis (assembly GCA_004027165.1). NCBI lineage: Eukaryota > Metazoa > Chordata > Mammalia > Rodentia > Ctenomyidae > Ctenomys > Ctenomys sociabilis. The sequence continues at coordinate 9,769 of PVKA01031974.1, read as the reverse complement.
CAACCAACTCACTGAAAGAAACTGATAGACCTCTTCAATGAAAATTACAGTCATCTGAGAAGGACCTCAAAGAGAATAACAGGAAATGGAAAGATGTCCCGTATTTCTGAGAAGCAGAACCAGTATTGTCACTGACCACATTTCCATTTATGACCACACGTCCAAAGGCTTAATGCAGTTCCAGGCAAAACACCAACAGTGGGCTGGGGAGATAGCTCGGTGGTCAGCGCCTGCCTGCTAAGCGCCAGGACCTGGGTTCCATCCCCGGCACTGCATGCTGTGCTGCCTTGGAACCCTTGGCATGCTGAGCCAGCCACTAAGACGGGGGAGGGACACACACATGTAATTCCAGCTCTGGGGAGGCTGATACAGGAGGATCAGTACAAGTCTGAGCTGCATAGCAAGACCTGTACTAAATAAATAAGTATTTATAAAAAATTACAGCACCATCACAGAACTAGAGAAAATAATCCCAGATTTCATATGCAACCAGAAGAGACCAGAGAAGAGTGGAAGCAATCCTGAGCAGCAGGGAAAAGACAGGAGGCACCAACCCCAGATTTCAAACTGCACCCAGGAGGCTGAAGCAGGAGGATCACTGCAAGTTCATGGTCATCCTGGGCTACACAGTCAAACCCTGTCTCAAAAGAAAAAAGAAAAAAAAAAAAATAGTGTTCCTCTACCTCAATAATAAACTCACTGAAATAAATTAGGAAATAATACCATTCACAGTAGTGCTGAGAAAAGGGAAATACGTACCCGGGGCCTGGTGCTTAGCAGGCAGGCGCTGACCACCGAGCTATCTCCCCAGCCCACTGTTGGTGTTTTGCCTGGAACTGCATTAAGCCTTTGGAAGTGTGGTCATTTTGACAATACTGGTTCTGCTTCTCAGAAATACGGGACATCTTTCCATTTCCTGTTATCCTCTTTGAGGTCCTTCTCAGATGACTGTCATTTTCATTGCAGAGGTCTATCACTTCATTGGTAAGGTTAATTCCTTTTCCTGCCACTGTTTTGTGGCAACAGTGGTAAAAACTGTGTGGCATTGTGGACAGAGTAGAGATGGGCCTGCCTCCTGGGGCCCCTGCTCACCGTGCATACACACTCTGTCAGGGCATACTGGATACCTTAAACATGCTCAGACTTTACTTTAAAAACTAGGGTGTTAGCCTTTACATGTTTAAAAGCACTTAGTTTAAGAAACTACTAAGCTATATGATTTTATAATTTGGTATCTTAAGCTGTAGATATGAATGGGATATGGCAACTGTAAATATGAATAATTAGCATATTTTGTTTTGCTAAAGGATTACAGTAGACCGTTCATAAGACTGTATCTGAAACCTTTCATCTTTCTTTTTTTTGGTAGAACCAGCGATTCAGCTCAGGCCCTTGCACTTGACAGGGATCCGCTTACCCTACTGAGTCACCTCTCCCTGGCCCCGAAACCTTTCTTTAGTTTCTCAGAATATGTTTGTGATACATAGTCAAACTGAAGAACTGGCATGTGTGTACACGCACTGTGTAGCCCCTTTGAAAAGACTTTTCAGTAGAGTTTGCCTTTTAAAGAGTGGTGTTCCTAGTGCATCTGCTCCTGGGCCTTGTAGCAGGTGCCTCCCCAGAAGCAGTCATGTGTGGCATTTTACCAGAATGACATCGCACATGTCAAACTATTTGCCAGGTTAGAACGGAGGGAAGTGCCACTTTACTGAGCTGAAGGTAGCAGGGCTGCTGGTATCTGACTGGAGCAGTTGGGGACGTGGGACACAGCCTGGTCTGTGTGGCCCAGGGTGGGAGCTGATGGAGGGCTGGTCTGAGAGCCAAGCTCCTGGGGTGTCTCCCATAGAGCAGTTCAGGAAATGTCCTGGAGCTGTTGTGTTTAGACCCATTCACAGAGTAGCGTGGCCCGACCTGTGCCCTTGTATTGTAGGTGTGGTGTCTCTGGTGGCTGTCCACCCATCCACGGTGAACACGCTCGGGAAGCAGCTCCTGCCCAAAACCTTCGGACAGTCCAATGTCAACATCACACAACAAGTGGTAAGGTGGAGGGTGGGCCTGGGCGGGAGGTGTGCATGCGTGTGTGCCTGCAGGCTAGATCCAGGAATGTGGACAGTGGCCAGGCTTGCTGGTGGCCCTCAGTGGACACCAGCTGGGGTCGATGACATCCTGTGATGATGTTTGGCAGGTCGCTGATGTCCTGCAGTGGCCTTACTGGTTCAGAGCACTTGTCCTCTCTGTGACTGGGTGCAAGGGACCCTGTGTGGTGGGTGTTCCTGGCATCCCTGTGGCCTGAGCCTGAGCAGCTTCCTGCCCAGGCCTTTGTGCCTGCAGTCCTTGGTGCTGAACAGCCAGGCCACTCTACAGCGACTGTGCCTGACCTCCTCACAGTTGCTGTCCTGAGCATGGGGCCAGCGCCTTCCTCTTGTCGTAAGTTGGGGGTCAGGGGAGTAGATGCAGACCCTGTAGAGGTGAGTGGGTCTCACAGCAGGACCCTCACCCGCTGTGCTGTGGTTCTTCCTGGGCCCAGAGGTGCTCAGCCTTCCTGGCAGCCTGGCTTACAGGCTTTGCTCCGGGCACTTACCCAGCCCCAGGCCTTGGTGATATCCATGTCTCTTGACGCTGCCTCCACTCCTCCTACAGCGCACCCGCCTTCCCATGGGAGAGAAGACCTGGGTATCTGGAATAAGAGGTGTGGCCCTAACACAGTTACCCAGGCCTCAACAGCCTCCCATGGGTTCCTAATCCCCAGAAGCAGGACTGGCTGGGTTCTCCCCTGCTGTCTTCTGGGTGACTTTTCTGTGTATCTCATTTCTTCAGAAAAAATGAGCATGCATTCATGTTTGACCCTTCATACTTCTTCTGTTGAATTTTCTGCTTTTCAGTACCATTTGATAAAGCTGAAAAGCCCAGTTTTTTTCTGCCTCATCACTTCTCTAACTTGACGGGGCAGATGCCATGTCTTATGTGACAGCAGAATTTGGCTCCTCCATCACAGCAGTGGTTCCTTCTTGTCTGGTGTGGGTGGAGGGGGCTTCCTCATGTGAAGGCCTGGCCAAGCTGAGCTTTGTGGCTAGAGCTCGTGGCTGTTCTTCCAAGCTCTGAAACAGCACCTCTGTGAAGTAAGTTTATGTGTTGCAGGTGACCAGGAACCTTTTTATAACCAAAGGTTTAGAAAGGCACCCTGGCTGTTCTGATGTGGGCAGTGAGGCCCTTCCCTGTTGGAGCTGATGGGCCTGGGCAGGTACTGGGTCCTATGCTGTCCTCCTGCCAGGTCTGGGAAGAGAGAACATGAGCAGGTGCCCTCTTGGGGCAGCCCTTTGTCAGAGGAAAGCTGGGGGTGACACTCCCTATCCTGGATGGCTTCGCCCATGACCTCCCTGTTGGGTACCTGGCCTTTTCCTGTTTTTTTGGATTTCATATGAGTGGAATCATAGCATCCACTGAGACACTCTGGATTGCAATTTTTAGGATATGTGGGGTGGAGGTACAGACTCTGGAAGAGATGCTCTGGCATCCCATTCCAGTCAGGATGCTCAGTGGTACATGCTCCCCTATCCCCAGTGCCTCAGAACCACACGTCCAGGTCTCTTGAGTGCTGGTACAGCCAGCTGTGTGGAGGAGGAGTCTCTGTTAGGGCCCAGGTCAGCAGGATGGGGTCTGAACTGTTGTCTTCCCTCCTCTGAGCCAGCTTTTCCTGGCAGCAAGGGCAGGAGAAGGGGCTTCTGTCCCCTGGTCACCTCCCCTGTGCCTCTATGGGGAGTGGAGACCAGGCCGACTCTGCCCAGGGAAACAGTCTTCCCTTCTAAGGGCTCCAGCCCTCCCTGTGTGAGGTGTGAATGGAATCTGTGACAGTGGGTTCCTGCCTCTGGGGTGCTTGGCCCCCGTTGTGCTGTGGTGCCTGTGCTGTGTGGGGGATGGTGTACTGGAGTGGGGAAGTATTCCCTGTGATGTCCACCCGTCCCACATCCTGTCCTTGAGCTGTGGGGCAGTGGTGCTGTCCTGGGCAGCTCTCTGGGTGCACGTGGAGTCTGGTAGTGTGGGTCATGGGTGTGGCTGTCTTGGACAGTGCTGATGGCTTCCTGGCCTATCCTTCACAGGGGCCATGTGGACAGCAGCAGAAGTGGGAGGGGGGACATTTCCCATGGTGCTCATCCTAGCTGCAACAGTTTAAGCTGGAGAGCTGGATATATGGGGCCTCTCATGCCTAAGGTCAGGGAAGCATGGGGCTCTGTCCATCTGGGCCCCCTGCAGGCTCTGGTGGGTGATTTGACATTGCATCCTGGTGACACTGTGATGGTGCTTGCCTGTCTGGTTGTATGCGGGTGTGGCCTGCAGCTTTGCCTGTGTGAGCTGGAGGCCCCAGCCTGAGACTTCCTGGGAGCTAGGCTGAACTAGGGCCTGGGTGGCCTGGCTGTAGCAGCCCTCCAGCCTCACAGCTATAAACCTCACAAGGTATGTGTTCCACTGTGACCACGGTTCCCAAATGACCTCACATCCTCCAAACAGGGTAGAACTTCTTGTGGTATTTTCTGACTCCAACAGTTGTGTATGTCTCCTATTGTTTCCACTTTGACAATTTTGCTAATTTGACTTGGTGGCCAGTTCCGAAGGGTAGCCACGGCACGAGTCCAGCTCACAACCCAGGCCTTCATGGATCCGGCAGCCAAGCACATAGCTTCAGTCCCCTGAGCTGAAGTAGCTCTGGCCCGCTGTGGCATGTGATGCCTGGGACACGTGACAGTGAACTGAGTACAGGGTGTTTACCAAGAGTAGTCAAGAAGATGAGCCTGCAGCAAGGTGTTCGAGATGACGTCGAGACCCTAACTGGTGGTGCGAGGTGTGTCTGTTTCCTCTCTGCTGGAGGAGGGGGACATCTCGCTGTGCCCAGGAGCTCACTGTATAGTCCTGGCTGGACTTGACCTCACTGTGTCGGCTGGCCTGGCTTATCTGTCTTATTAAAAAGTAAAGGCCCAAGAGGAGAATGAGAAGCATGTCTGCGCCCCGTTAAATCTGCCACCAGCTCACACAATGTGAGCTCTGTCGTCTCTGGTCTTGCCTGGATGGCTGTAGAGTTCACACTGAGAAGGTGGTGTTGGCTCAGAACCATGGGGCGGGACTGACCACCTCAGGGCATTGTCGTTGCTGTCCTATCTTGTGGTGGCTACAGCCAGAGCAGGTGACAAAAGCCGGTGTCCATGTGCAAGAGGTCCCTGATTCCCTGACCTGAGCTGTCCCCCTGCTGCAGGTGATTGGCACGCCCCAGCGGCCAGCAGCAGCCAGCACGATCGTGGTTGGGAGTCCACATACCCCGAGCACGCACTTCGTGTCCCAGAGCCAGCCCTCCGAGTCCTCGCCGTGGTCTGCTGGGTGAGTGGCTCCCATACCTGCCTGGAAGGTCCCTCTCTGTAGAGTCCCATAGTGGGGAGCCTGGGCTCCTGGCCCTCCTGCCTGGCTGCACAGCAAGGCTCAAGTTGGCTGGGAGCCAAGACGGCACGCACCTCTTCCTGGAGGGCCAGGAGCTCCAGGCCCCAGAGAGGAGGAAGTCGTTTCCCCTGTGCATATCACACCTGCCAGGCACTGCCTGCTGTCTGTGTGAGATGCTGTGGGCAGGTTCACTGCCATCCCGGGCTTGACCTGTGCTGCTGGGCTGTGCCCGTGGGTGGCCCCTCATCTACTCTGTGCTGCCCTAGCACTTCCAGCATCTGAGCCAGAAGTGACTCTCTAGAGAGTCAGTTGAGTCTTGCCTTAAGAACTCGAACACAGCTGTGAGACTCGTCTGCTGTGGGTCTGTGGCAAAACCACCTATGCGCAAAGCGCGGCTGTCAGCAGTGAGGCCTTTGCTCTCCACGTGGTGACGCACCAGGGTTCCCCCCAGATCACGTGTGCTGGCGCAGTCAGCCAGGCATGTGTTGCCCATTGCAGTGCCTGCCAAGATGAGCCCTGAGAATCTCTCAGTTACACTAAGATCTGTGGCAGTCTGAGGCTGGACATTATCTCTGGGAGGATGTCGCTCTGCATGTGAGCAAGTTGGACGCCAAGATTGATGCCCTCTGCCTTGCAGATGTCCCTCCCTGGCTGAGGGATGCCCTGAGTCCACCTTGTGTGCTGAGGTGGACCCATCCAGAAGCTCTGGATAGGTGGGTCCAGGGCCTGTGAGTCCCGGGCAGGGCTGACCCTGGGTGTCTGTCTGTCTCTCCATCTGCAGGAAGCGGAACAGGAAGGGTGAGAAGCACGGCAAGGGCCTGCGACACTTCTCCATGAAGGTGTGCGAGAAGGTGCAGCGCAAGGGTACCACCTCCTATAATGAGGTAGCTGACGAGCTGGTGGCAGAGTTCAGTGCTGCTGACAACCACATCCTACCCAACGAGTCTGTGAGTACAGGGCAGGTCCAGAGGGCCCAGGGTGGCATGGCACAGGTGGCCACAGCTCGGCTGGAAGCGGCCTTCCTTGAGGACACCCCACAGGTCTCCCGGGGATGTGCTCAGGCATAGACATGCACGACAGTCAGTGGTGGGGCTCAGCTCACTTGGAAGGTCTTTGCTCTCTCCCAGGCTTACGATCAGAAGAACATACGGCGGCGAGTGTATGATGCCTTAAATGTGCTGATGGCCATGAACATCATCTCCAAGGAGAAGAAGGAGATCAAGTGGATCGGCCTGCCCACCAATTCGGCTCAGGAGTGCCAGAACCTCGAGGTGCACCCTGACCTCCCTTTTGCATCACAGGCGTCACACTACCCTGTCCTGGGAGGGTCTTGGTGGTTGGCTGCTCTGCGATGTGTGTGCTGGAGCCCAGTGCCTTTGCTCCCTGCTGACTGAGCTCTGGGCTTAGATCGAGCTTAGTTCCCAGCCTTCCCTTGTGGGATTTAGAAAACACTTCGGCCACATCCAGCACAGGGATGGGAGCGGCACCTATGGAATAGCAGGACCTGGCACCCTTAGCCGGGCTCACAGTGCCCTGTGCCGACCACGGCGACGGCCCCCTGTGTGTGTTGCAGGTGGAGAGGCAGCGGCGGCTGGAGCGGATCAAGCAGAAGCAGGCCCAACTCCAGGAGCTCATCCTGCAGGTGGGTGCTGGGAGGGCATTGTGAGCACAGTGTGCAGGCAGGGTGAATGCGTGAGTAAGCAGGGGGGTGTAGGCATCAGCAAGTGCTGTGAGCAGTTGTAAGTATGAATGCAGACAGCTGGGGCTGTGCAGATGTGAGCAGGTGTGCACACATAGGCGCATGTGTGTTGGTGTGCTCCACGGCCTGGTTCTGGATGGTGGCATCCCTGGGGCCTGTACTCAGAGGTACCCTTAACCTTAATTGGTCAGGGACAGTGGAGGTTTTGGGGCTGATGTGTCCACACCGTGTGGCCACAGCTGGGCTTCCCCACAGAGAGCCAAGGGTCCTGTCTGGGCCCAGGCACCAGTGTGGATGACATGCATGTGAGGTGGTGCTGAGAGGAACATAGGAGCCCTGGGTCCCAGCCTGATCCCCACAGGGAGGGAGGAAGAGCTGGGGGCCTGCTACTCAGCCCCTAGCATCCTGCCCTTGTCACTGTTCTTCCCATGGCACCCACCCTGTCCAGTGTGTCCACTGTGGATACTGGGCCCTTGTCTGGGTGGGCCACCATGGCACCCCAGCCAGGAAGGGGCTATCACTGTGGCCCTTGGGTAGCAGGGCTAGGTCCCTCTGTGGTGTGGTCACATGGGGAGCCCCAAGGGCCTGTATGCCCACCTGCTGCCACTCTTGGTGTGACCCAGGAGGGTAGGGTGTGGTGCTGGTGACAATTGCCCACAGGTTGGTTGTTCCCTTTTTTCCAGCAAATCGCCTTCAAGAACTTGGTGCAAAGGAACCGGCAGGTGGAGCAGCAGGCCCGTCGGCCACCACCACCCAACTCCGTTATCCACTTGCCCTTCATCATTGTCAACACCAGCAGGAAGACTGTCATTGACTGCAGCATCTCCAATGACAAGTGTGTCATGGCAGTGCATAGGGAGAATTCTGGGGGCCCATTATTGGCATGGCATGGTGATAGTGTGACTGTCCCCTGCAGTGCTGTGGCCTGGCAGCTGGCACATGTGTGAGGTTTCCTGGCACATGCCTGCCTGGGTTTGATGCCCAGTGCCATTCCCTGGACCCATCTTTGGTCTGTGAGCCTGTGGGCTCTGGGTGGGCACAGCGAGAGAGGGACTTCACTTGAGGCCTGGCTTTGTGACCACATGCATTCCACAGATTTGAGTACCTGTTCAACTTCGACAACACTTTTGAGATCCACGATGACATTGAGGTGCTGAAGCGGATGGGCATGGCCTGTGGCCTGGAGTCTGGCAGCTGCTCTGCTGAGGACCTCAAGGTGGCACGGAGCCTGGTACCCAAAGCTCTGGAGCCATATGTGACAGGTCAGTTGTGCCCTCCTGACCACACATGTCCTGAGGTTGGCTGTGCTTAGGCCTTGTGGCCTCACTGCCCACAGAATGGGGAGCTGCAGTCTGCGAGTAGCCTACGTGGTTTGCATGACAGAAGTGTGAGGAAAAGTGAGGGTTCATCTGGGCCAGAGTGAGAAGCATGGTTCTCCGAGCTGTGTAGCTGGCATGGGACCCCATGGTGGTTGATGGCCCTGGGACCTGGCTCCCTGCTGTGTCTTGGTGGTGTGGCTCCACTAGAACTCATTGATGCTGGTGGCTGATGTCCCACTGAATGCTGGGCTTTCACTGGGCTGAGTCCTTGATCCTGGAAGGCCCCCAGATGGCGGACATGTGGCTTGGCCACCACATTAGGGACTCGGGTCCTGGCCTATCCTGAGCCCCCTACCCCCCTGCTGGTCCCCAGGGAGCTCAGCCAGGCTTGTACAGGTATGTATCTCTTCCTGCTCTGTCTGGCTGCGACGGTCTGTGTGGTGCCTTCCCTGCACTGTGCCACGCTGAGGGTGTATGTCCCTTGTGGGGGACCTGGCTGTGGCATGTGCCCGTGGAGGCCGACACTGGACACTGTGAGGCTCCTGGCCAGGTCTCCCAGCCTTGCTATGTGCAATCCTTTGCTTTCCCTTTCAGAAATGGCTCAGGGCTCCATCGGCAGCGTGTTCCTCACAACTGCAGGTTCTGCGTCCAACGGCACAAGGCTGTCTGCCAGGTGACCACAGGGCAGGGTCAGGTGGGACAGCACCAGTCGGGGTACATGGGCTGGGACCTACACTCTCTGAGGCCTTTTTCTCAGTTGGCTGCTTCTACCTAAAAATTAAAAGTAACTTGTTTTTTATTTTTAAAGTAGTGTAAGAGGGCAAAATCCACCTTAACCCTGGGAGCTGAGGGACAACTAGTTTTCCTCTTTCTTTATTTTCTTAAAATGTTTGAGGTCATCATACATGTAAAAGTTTGCTCTCTGCTTTTTTTTTTCCACCATAGTGTATTATGCATGTGCTGTGCAGGGACATTTGTTATTTAGGTGGATGTGTTTAATGTGATATCTCTGGTGTTAGTGCTTCTTGGTACTGTGACAGCAGCATTTACTGCATTTGGGTTGCACCCTGTGTGTGTGTGTGTGTGTGTCCCCTCATTCAGGTTGCACCCTGTGTGTGTGTGTGTGTGTGTGTATGTGTGTGTGAAGGTGCGTGTGCGTGTGTGTGTGTGTGTGTGTCCCCTCGAGTGTTGCTTTGCCCTGAGGGTGGTGATGTCTGCGATGGCATGTCTGGGAATGGAGAGTTAAGTCACTGCAGGGTTGTTGACCAAGGTTGCACCCTGTGTGTGCGTGTGTGTGTATGTATGTGTGTGTGAAGGTGCGTGTGTG
>PVKA01031973.1:0-25757 GCA_004027165.1 Ctenomys sociabilis | reverse complement strand
TTTTTTTTTTTTTTTTTTTTTTTTTTTTTTTTTTTTTTTTTTTTTTTTTTTTTTTTTTTGGCCTGCTCAGGATGCCTTAAGGGCAGGTCTGGTAAGCATGAGGATCTGGGGATCGAACCACAGAATTCTGAGACTGACTGCTTTACTAAGCAGGCACTTAAACAATTGAGCTAATGGGCAGGCCTCCAAACCTGCTGGATTTAGTGACCAGTCTTCCCAGGACTACACCTGAACCAAGCTGAAGTCTGGGTGGATTGTAGAACAGAGGGAGGCTTTGTGGGAAAATCCAGGGATTAAAATAATACAGTTGAGATGGACCTACTAATCTTGGGAAAGCACTTCTATGTTTATGATTTCACTGAAGACTGGGGAGTTCACCAAACAACTCTGTCTGCACTTTCTCTGTAGCCCCAACCTCTGATGGCTGGCCAGGAATAAGTCATTAATCATTGCTACATCCCAGAAAACAGCCAAGACTGGAGGTGACACTGCCTCCCAGCTTTCTAGCCCACCCTTTCAGGCTACACATAATGGTCTACTAAGTGCTCACCTCTTTAGTACTTCCTTTATGAACATAGATCCACTTTTCTTGGTGGAAATCTGCAGGGATACAACAAAACAAAAAAAACCATACCTTTAACATGTGTAACATGCCCAAGATTTTAAACACGAGTCTTTTTCATTTATTCCAAAGTTTAAAAAGCTTCAACAAAAATTAGACAGATTCTACCGACAATATATCTTTTTTTTTTTTTTTTTTTTTTTTTTTTTGCAGAACTGGGGATTGAACTCAGGCCCTAACTGAGCCATCTCCCTGGCCCCCGTACTGACAATATAATAAGACTCAAATTCTTAATATCTGTAGTGAAATTAAGTTCTATAGTTATTTCTTTCATAAATATTGAAGTTATAATTTGTCTTGTCTGATGTTATTGCAAATAGTTGGTAGTCATATTTAATGTACCAAATACCTGTGTCCCCCAAACAATCCAAAACAAAACCCCCAAAACCTAATACCCAGGTACAAATTTGATTTAAATGTCAAATCTAGAGCTTAGATAAGGCCATAAAAGTAGAAAGAAAACAGATAGCTAGGCATGGTAGTGCACACCTGTAATCCCAGCACTCAGTAGGCTGAGGCAGGAAGGTTGCTGTGAGTTTAAGGCAAGCCTGGGCTACAAAGTGAGTTCAAAGCCTGCCTGAACTGCATCATGAGACCTTGTCTAAAAGAAAGAAAGAAAAACAAACAAACAAACAAACAAACAAACAACAAACAAAAACCAGAGCAGGTAACATGGAGAAACCATGCAGAACAAATGGATTAAACTAATTTGTGATTTATGCTTATTAATAGAAATTTATATACTCTGCTAATAGTTACATTTGGCATCTAGAAATAGTAATAATATTTATACAAAGAAAGTAAGATCTAAAGCCTTGAAAGAGTTCAAAATCAAAGCACACAGCATGGACTGAGCCAACCATGTCGCTCGTAGTAACTACATCACTTGACTTAAAAACAAGTGACAAGCAGAAGAGAAACACCCTGTCTAGCGAATGAATGATTTATAATGAAGAGTGTGAAGAGCACATCCGTCTCACTCAGACAAGGCACAGCCAAGTTTCTAGGTACAAAGAGCCTGCCCATTCCGCCACTGACACAGTAAGAATGCCGTCGAGTGGGGAGAACCAATCCTCCAAATAACTTTTAAGTTCGAGGCAAGTGGCTTACACTGAGTTTTGGTTTTGCTGTTCAATATGTCCTTCTTTCTCTTCTTGGCTGCGACGTCGTAATTCAGGCTGTTGAAAAGGTTCTCCTTGTTGTACACCTCCTTGCTGCAGTAGCTGTGAATGCAGAGACAGGAGAGGGTGAGATGCAGCAGCTACTTGCTACGTGCTCTCCGTACCACTCGCTCCCTGGACTATGAAGCCCCAACTACACAAGCTTCTCAGCCATAAAATGATCACTCAGAAAAAGGCCGTGCAGGCACAGATGTCTCTCTCTCTCTCTCTTTTTTTAAATTAGGATCAAATACTGTCATCTATACATATGGAAGACAGAGCCAGGGCTCCTGCTTCTCTGGGTCTCCCCACAGGCCTGCCATTGTAGCGGGACACACAGCCCTGTGCTTCAACCCACAGCAAGGCAGAGCACTGGGATGCTACTTGAAACAAAAGGGACAGGCAGGGACAAGTTCTGGTGCCACTGTACCACACAATGTCTTCATTTTTGCAAAAGCATCTACTCCATGACACTGCTGCTTCTTCTGAAAAGCACTTTACTGAGATACAATTTACATATCATGCAATTCTCCTGTCTGTAATGTTATCCAAGCAGGTTTTAACTAGCATACTCCTATCGTATCTTTAAAACAATTACATTTCCAAGTATCAGACTTAGGTTGTAACAGAGTCACTTCTAGTAGTGATTGCTTCTTTATATTCTCTAACCCAAGGAGCCAGGTCATGATATGAAGACCTCGGGTATTTAAAAGGGAAGTAAATCCATAACACCTAAGTTTAGAAGGGCCGGAAAGACAGTGGATGCAATAGTCCAATTCATAGGCCACTGAAGGACAGGCAGGTTGAGGCTGAGCCTGGTGCATAGCCTCCTTAGCAGGCTGAGATGCTCTGTGTGTGTGTGTGTGTGTGTGTGTGTGTGTGAGAGAGAGAGAGAGAGAGAGAGAGAGAGAGAGAGAGAGAGAGAGAGAGATGGGATGGATTGGATTTTATTCTTTTGTACAATGTGACTTTTAAGCAGATCTCAGGATGGTTCCCACAGAAGGGGTTTAGGAAAATCTGAGATTCCCATGAGTACAAAGGGCAGGATTTATGATAACTGGTAAACATAAATTAGGATGTTCTGCTGGTATCACTACGTAGAGTCCTTTAATTACAAGAGTTCCTCAGCTGAATTAAAAATGTGATTTCAGGTGAGACAGACATGGCTACTGAGGTAGACATGGCTGGAGTTGGAAACCAAGACCATCTGCCCAAGCAGCGCCCAGAGAAACTGCAGAAGGATGACAGCAGGTCAGCAGACCTAGGGCAGGTCAGTGACTATGCAGAGCAGAAGGAGATCCTGAGCTGCAGTTTGGGGATGGCCATGTCAGTCATCAGAAACAGGCGGTCCCTGGAACACAAGGCCCCACAGGAGCAGAAGTAACTGGTAAAGGAAGATCTGAAGTTGATAATGACAGAGATGGAGAGCTCCAGAGAGCTGCGGAAAGGAGCACAAGGACGGGCCACATGGTGGAGACACTCATTGCCCTGACCAATGGACTGATGCTTTCTCAGATGTGCTGCCAAGGCAAACTTATTACAATGATTTTTTTTTTTCTTTTGCAGTTAAAATAAAATAAAATAAAAATGTGATTTTATTTATATCTTTTTTTGGACTTACACCTGATGGGTAAGATGAAATCTACCTGTTTTTTTCTATTCATGCCTTGTACACATGGTAGGAAGTGGCCTGAAAACAATTTTCCATACCCTTCCATCAAAGCAGTTTCTCAAGCAGCACTTCCTTATTGTAAGCATCTTGTAAAATGCTTACAGCAGAGGCCAACAGTGACTGACCGTGAGGCTGATTTTCTGGACCCACGGAGGTGGGGGCTTGGTGGCTCATCAATGTCTTGTTAATTTTCCTCTTAAAGGTCAGTTTAAGGCCATTTACCTAGTTTCCTCATATCTTTAGCCTTCTCCTTTTTACTCAGGGAAATAAGATAGTTTTAGGTTATTGCAGGGTGTCTTTTCTGAGTCACTTTCTCAGGCAAGCCAAGGGCGAAGGGCGTAGGCCAGGCTTTGTGTCACACAGCAGCTTGTGTTTGTTTGCTTGCATGAGGATCTAAGTCACAAAGTCACTGACCAGTTATCTGCTCCAAGCTCAGCAGGAAGAAAGGGGCAGAAAAAGGCAGAGCAGAGCTCCAGGCCCTTGAGACTAACATAAGCAATGCTGATCAAAGTTGAAGAAAAGAAAAGATGGCCCCTTGACTGGTCTGTGATGCACCAAAGCTTTAGAAAGCAAAAGCTAGAACATTCTGTGTACAAAAAACACCACGTGAGCCACACATGGTGGCACATGACTGTAATCCTAGCTACTCAGAAGGCTGAGGCAGGTGTAAGAAATGCAAGTTTGAAGCCAGCCTGGGCAAACAGAAAGATTCTATTTCAAAATAAATAAAAGAATCTGGGGATGGAGCTTAGCACTTTGTGGGTTCAATTTCTAGTACTACAAAAGTCAAAACAAAACAACAAACCAACAACCACACAAAGCCTAATTTTTTTTAAAGCACACACCCATACTCCCACTTTCACACTACACAAAAGCCTGCAGTACCAATTCCACACACAGAGGACCATAAAATGAAGGTAGCCCAGTCACATATTTGAAGGGGAGCAGAAGGTTCTCAGTGCCAGCGCCACAGACTGGGACTACTCCTAGAAATTCTGAATATCTATAATCTATCTACTTTTTAAGTTGAAAGCATTCTACGGAGAATCTGAGCAGTTGGTCTCCCTCTAGAATGTATAATAACTTAATTCAAGTCCCAGCGACTCATTTCAAAAGCAAGCTTAAGAAGCTTTTACAACAACTGGTGATGTCTCTCGCTGTAAAATGCAGAAAAGTTTTAACAAAGGGAAACCCTACACTACTTTCTTGGTATTAGCTTTGGAATTCGGAAGTAGGGCCTGGCAGGAAGGGCTATGGGGTTTGTTTGTGTTGTCTGCTTATATGTTCTCTTTTAAGCAAAAATGTAGAACAGTTAGAAGCTGTTCTCAGAGTTCAATTCTGTCCTTTTCAGGGAAATGCAAAACCAGTGGAAAATTACTATTGCAATTTTTTTTTGGGGGGGGACTGGGGATTGAACTCAGAACCCTACACTTGCCAGGCAGGCACTTATTGTACTGAGCTATCTCCCTGGCCCTGACTACTGCAATTTTTTAACAGGAAAACCCACCATCACTCAGGAATCACAACCTTAAATTTTTTTTTAATAAGCAAAACAGTCTCAAGAAGGCTGCTTTATTTAATAAATTCAACAACAGCCAGCAACTTGCTATTTTGTAGTCAGTTCTTACTAATTTTGATTTTTATAGGCACAGGACTAGAATAAGAAAAAGACTCCTCCATCTAGCCCCACAATACCATAGAACACATGCCATGGTACTTGAAGACAGTTTTGGAAAAGGTGGAAAATTTCCAAATAAGACTATTTTGGCAGCAGATAAAGGAAAAAATGGGGTGGGGGGGGGAAAGA
Source organism: Ctenomys sociabilis (assembly GCA_004027165.1). Classification (NCBI taxonomy): domain Eukaryota; kingdom Metazoa; phylum Chordata; class Mammalia; order Rodentia; family Ctenomyidae; genus Ctenomys; species Ctenomys sociabilis. Next base: position 20,496 of record PVKA01031973.1, on the reverse strand, counting down.
GTTACATTTCTTATTTAATTTGCAGTAAAAGCTGCTTAACAAAACCATGTCCCATCCCAGAGTAGTTATGTAGCCTTGATTAAGGCGAGGGAGCTTTTGATGCAAATGTGCCGAGACATATCCAGATTGCCAAACTCAGAGGCTGGTGCCCGGTTGCTCTGGTAAAACAAATGTCTGTGTATGTAAAGCTCTTAAAAAAAAAAATAATACCTTGTGCACGGTGAGTACTCGAAAAACCTTAACTACTGTTTTTATCTAAGGCGCTATGGCACACTTCCTGCTTCCTGGACCAGCCTCAGCCATACAGTAAAGCAGCATCTGAGTGCTTTTCAACAGTAGCAGCTGGGCCGTCTGGAGGAGAGTGCTGGGATTACTCATCCTGGGGAGGACGCTGCTGAGGAGGGCAGTGTGGGCCACCTCAGCCACCACTTCCTCCAGGCTTTCTTGTATCACTCTGATTCAGGCTCTAACCTGCATTTTAGTCTGCCTCACCAAACCTAACACTTGCCATTCCCCCTCTAGTCTCCTCTCCTGGGTCACAACTTGTTGAGAAAGGCCTTCAAACTCCTGGGCAATCCTTTCATACTCTCAGGGGGCCTTTGGCTGTACAGGATCTGAAACGTTCTCCTGTTGGAGGCCAGGGTCCTGGGCCACAAGGAGGGTGGCCATAGTGCCCAGAGTGCAGCTAAGCTGGGCACCACCCAGGGTCATCCTCAGCCCTTGCATGTGCTGGGAAGTACCCAGACCCACCGTATGTGGAAACAGTCTAGGGACCCTTTCCCAGGCCCACTTCTGCCCTCTTCCTTAAGAGCTGTCTTTTGTTTCCTTAGAACAGGCTAGGACATTCAAGCTTACCTATGTCGCCAGGCACTCGGCCCAATCCTGACATCACAACAAACCAAGAGCAAAACAGTGGGGCTGTCTGAGATCACAAGCCCAGACCTCAGAGCACCAACTGCTTTAAAGAAGTTGGCAGACTCCTCCTGCTAAGTAAGGAAGGGATTGTTTACAACTGCTGGGGAAAAAAAAATACCCAGCAAACAAACAGCCAGCTGCTCAGCATAGGAGATTACTGAATGATTCCTGAAGTGTGACTCATCAGAGAGCCACAGGTGGTCACTACATTGATCAGGCTGTGGTCACGATGCCTGCTGAGTGTGCCAGTTCTGGCTCAGGTGTGAAGGGCAGGAAAGCAAGAAGGCCCAAGAAGGGGACAAGGGTGGGAAGCTGCCTGGTCTAAGCCTCTGGGGTAGGAAGAAGGATCTTTAGGTCTTCCATACTGGAAGTGATGCCAACTAGCACGTCTCCTGGAACAGTGAGGACCAGGTATGAGTATGGAGGCTTGCTATAAATCTTCCCCTGCTGTGTGCAATTAACTGCTGCCTGCAGGCCTATTCCAGTGTGCCACTGGGACCCAGCTGCTTGGATCCCTAGGTACCTTTTTAGAGAATGCCTGAACGTTTACAGAAAAAAGTAGCAGATTATTGGCTTTAGGTCCTTTACAATAAGGACAGAGGAAGGAAGCTTTAACTCCTACCCCTTTCTCTCTTAGTCGAAGGCAGAATGAGTTAGACACAATTGATAGCTGGTCCCTAGAAGACAGTCTGGTGAAAGCAGGTGGCCCTTCAAATTTCCCTGTAAACAAATGATCTGATTTTCTGTGAATGAGATTTCTTTAGAGTGCTCCCAAACCCTACAGGACTGCCTATAGAGCTTCTCAAACATAAGTTAATATGTCCTTCTCTTTCCTGACAGCCCCTGACATTATATAACCTGTTTCTCTTCATTGAGAGACAAAAGGAATCTGATGCATTACAAATCACAAACAAATGGGAGGCTTGGAGGTCAGACTGCCAAAATAACAACATTTTCTTGATATTTTTCTTATAATTTATTGCGAAACTTCCATCCAAACAACCACTGGTAAATCTCAGTCAGTGGGAACCTGGCCCACTTACAAAATGCTTCATTTAAGTTAATTTAAAGGTGAAGAGGCCCATGGCTTTAACACGGAGAAAAGATGACCTCTGCGGGGCCAGCCCCTCTGGACGATTTCCTAGCCTTCAGTGTCTAGGTGGGGACTGACCGATTCTGGACGTTTAATCAGCACTGTGCTAAGGTCTGGCGGAGCTCGGGTAGGACCCTAGTTCCAGGTGGTCTTTCTGCAGCTGGCTGGCCCCACTGGGAACAGGTGTCCACTGGGGGTGCAAAGCCGAGGGAAAGGACCCCCGAGGAAGCAATGCTGGGCGCTGCCTTCTGCCTCCCCGCAGCCTCAGAGGTCAGGTCCGGCCAGGGCGCTGCTGCCTCGCACACTGGCTGCCCCTCTGGGCTACTCATTTTCCCTGCCCGCGCGTGGTCGCCCGTAGACCTGCAGCACTCAGCGTACGTGGCCCCGTCCCTCGCTGTCGCCCTGCCCATGGACCCCGCCGCCCCGGTACGAGGCGCACAGCCTCGGCCCAAGGCCCGGGAGTGCAGACTGCGCGACTCCGATCTCTGGGGCGGGCAGGGAGGGCCTGGGCTGTGCGCTTGGGTTTGGACGTCAGGGCACTGTCAGATTCTCACGGGGCCCGCACAGGCAGTCGGCGGGGAGCCTCTGACCTTGACGCCCACATCAGTAGTGAACCTCATCCCCGGCTCGGGCGGCCGCCGCGGCCACCGGTCCCTCGCTCGCGCCCCACTGCCCAGACCCCGGCCCGCTGCCGCGCCCCGCCCGCGCCCCCGGCTCGGCCCTGCGGGTTCCGGCGCCCGCACCTGCTCAGGTCGCTCACGAAGCCGCCGCTCCTCTCATCCAGGAAGCGCTTCCAGCCGTCGGCCGTCTTCACCCAGCTCTGCCCCGGGGACCGCCAGTCCTGCCCCAGGAACGGCATGGCAGCGACGCGGGCGCCACGGGCACGGGGACCGGCCGGGCACGGCGAGCTGGGGACACCGCGGGGAGGGCTCGGGCGCGGGACGAGGTCGGGCGCGGGGCCGGGGCCCGCAGCGGGGCGACGCGGGCGGCGACGGGCTTGCGCTCGGGTGTGCGGCGCCGCGCGGGGCCCACTATTTATCTGGCCGGGGCCAGCGGCGCTTTGTTGCCGGAAGAGCCGCCCGCGCCTGGCCCGGCCCCCGGGAGCCCACGTGGTTTTGTTTATGGCTCGGCTGTTTTCCGCGCCCCCGCGCCCCGCGGTTGCACAAAGCGCCCGGGAACCTGAAGCCGCGCGCCCGCTGCTGCGCCCGCCGGACCCCGAGGCTCGGCCCGGGGAGGGGCAGGACCCAGCGCGGCCCCCGAGGCCGAGCAAGGAGCCGGCGCCGCGGGGTGGGGGCGGCCGCCCTCTGGGCTGTCACCTGGGCCGCGGCGGGACCGCGGCGGCGGAGCAGGCCGGACCCGAGCTCAGCCGAGGGCGCGGCCGGCCTGGCCCCCAGCGTCCCCGCGGGCGGAGCGGCGCCGGGGTCCCTGAGACCCAGGCGCGAGGGCAGGTCAGGCCTGGGTTCGCCCGGGCTCGGGCGCCCGCGCCCTCTTCTTCCTCACGGTCCCGCGCCCTGTGGGCCTCTGACTATTGAGTCCTGTCCTGGAAACCCTAGGTCGCAAGTTTTGTTTTCATTTCGGTGCGATCGAGGAGAGGCCCGCAGAGTGCCGGGTGACTGCAGGGCGCACTGGCGCCGGGTCCAGTGCTGAGGCCTTGCTGCCCGGTGCAGGGACCTGCTCCGCTCAGGGCTGCGGTCGCGGCGGCGGCAGGGTTACCCAGGTATTCAGGGGAAAGCACTTAGGGGGCCTTTCACGCAGGTCCAGGTTTCTTCTCAACCCCCAGCACAGACTGAAACCACAGTGTTTTTGTTTTTGGTAACGCTTGGAGTCTAATTCCATGAGAGCCAGTTCCGTCCTCTTACTCCAGCGACATAACGGGCCGCTTAGGCCTTCAGTGGCCGTTTCTTACAGGAGTAAGTGAACCGACCCAGGGCAGAGGCACCGCAATGGCTCCTGGCCCTTCATCACCGAGTTAAGACACTTTAACCCGAGGTCCCTGCTGGCACAGGGTGGGGTGGCAGCTCATGTCCCAAACACAGCCGAAGGCTCAGGACAGAAAGAAAAACTACGTGCGCCCCACGGGGCTGTGTGTTGGAGAGGGAAGGAGATGCTTTTAATAAAATCTGTTTTCAAGTAGCCAGGATTTTCTAATTAAGGTTTCCCACCATAAATAATTTATTAGGGTAGTAATAGTAAAAATAGCTTGTAAAAACACTGCAGAAAGCCTCAAACAAATGTTAAACCCCATGATCATGCTAAGAGAGATCACATTTGGCTTAATCTGGGGAGAATTGCTATCCGCAAGGTAGCAGCATGGGGTGGGGGTATATTATTACAGATGGATGGGAGATGCAAGTCAGCTACATTTTGTAGGAACCACAAAGCACCCGGAGTTGGATTCAAATTCTGCTAGAACAGCATGCTGTCTACCTTACCTTGGCAGCAACAAATTTCTGAGGCTCCATTTACTGACCGTCTAAGACAAAGGGTGCTAATAATGCCTGCCTCCAAGGGGTGTTCAGAAAGTGCAGTAGGCTGGATTCTGTGCTACTCGGGCGAGAGACATGTGCTTGTCCAGTTCTTGACATTGGGCCTGGCTCTAATGGGATGCAGTGAATGGGACAGAAGGGAGATGGTGTCTACATTTGCCTGGCTGGGCTTACCCTCCAGCTAGGGGGTCCTGGAACTGCTTGAGTGACAGGTATCCTGGAATGTGACACATGGAGCACATATCCAGTTGTTCCACAGATGTATTAGCAAGAAATGTGTATTTCTTTATTTTTGTATGTGTTTCTTTTTTAAATGCCTGACATTTTTGTCTTTTTGTTACACAGTGTCATTGTATGAATAGCTGACCATTACAAGGGGTTAAGTGGATTAAAGTTGGTGAAGATATTTTCCCCCCATTTAAAATTAAAGCACAGGGGGCCAGGGAGATGGCTCAGTAGAATAAGCATTTCCCTGGCACATACAGGGGCCTGAGTTCAATCCCTTGTTCTGAAAAAAAAAAAAAAAAAAAAAAAGCACAAAGAGAAAAAACACATTTTTTTGTCTTCTAAAATTATCACTGTATATCTCCTGATTTAAAGTCATACGTTACACTAATTCTTATTTGAAATGGAAACTGTAACTCCTTGAAAATACCTATATCCCAGCTGGGTGTGACATTGGACTCCTGTAACCCCAACATTCTGGGAGGCTGAGGCAGGAGGATCCCAAGTTAGAACCCAGCCCAGGGAACTTAAATGACTTAGGAAGATCCTGTCTGAAAATAAAAAGGAAATTAAAAATTGGGTGTGATATAGCTCAGTTCAGAGGCCCTGGGTTCTGTATCCAATACAACAACAATAACAACAGTAACAAACACTGGCTTATTTTTGTCTTCTGATTTCTTAAAAAAATATCATTGACTACTGTAGATTTCCACTAGGCTGCCTTTTGATGTGGGGACCCTCAAAACAAAGAATGTGCTGGGTGGAGCCCACCTTCACATTGGATTGCTTGCTTCCTTTGCAAGTATCCTGAAGGCCACCATAGCTACCCTTTGGAGTCACTGAAGGTGAGGTGTGAGAGTTTCAGCTTCAGACTGAAGACACAGGATGCTCGGAGGGGTGGTGGCCTGGGGTAGGCTGGTGGCGAGGTTGGTGTATGCAGTGAGACTGTTGTGGCTGTGTGTTCCACTGTACTGATACTTAGCTGAGTCTGCACAACCCCTAAATCTGTCATCTGTTAGGTTTTTCAGCAGTGGTGGGCATGCAACAGAGAAGCAGAAATAAAGGGGGTAGGGAGCCTTTATTAACTCTAACGTCACTGGAGAGGATTGAGGGCAGGGAGATGGCGGCATCCTCTTATCTGAGACAGGGAAGCTGAGACTTTTTGGGCATTTACTGGGGCTGAGTTTGAGGGGCAGGTTCAGGGACACACAGGAGCTGACTGGGGGCTCCCTTGGAGGTGCAGGGAAAGGTACAAGGAAGTCATATCCCAACTTGAGTGGGAATGGAGGAGGACGTGGTCGCTGGGAGGATCCGAGGCTGCTCTGGGATTCAGCCATGTGGGGTCCAGGCCATGCCAATTTAGCAGTCTGTCCTCAGGCTGGAGCCTGTCATCACCCACCCAGACCGCATGCAGGGCAGTCGATTCCCCACTCGTGCTCCCCACAGGGCTGCAAGCTCCACGTGGTACTGTGCCTTTGTGGTTTGGTGACTGCAGTGCCTAGAGATCCAGATCTGTCTGTAATTTCAGCTGGAGCCAGCTTATCAGGGTTAAAAACTGGTGTGATCTTGGGTAAGTCATTTAACCACCCTGGGCCATACTTTCTTCATTTGTGAAACAAGACTAATTACACAGCAGTACCCATCTCAGAGAAAGAAGTCATGAGGATTTATTGATATAGGATATGTGAGGCTTCTCAGAGCCAATGCCAGTAGTAGTTACTGTCATTAGCTTTATGAAATTTCCTAAGCTGCCATCTTTCCCTCGCTTAAGTCCACATGTATCTTCTATGAAATGCTATGCTTGGGGATGGGGCACACCGTCCACTCAGCTAACTTCCAGATGTGGGGAAAGTGTCCCTTAGAGTAAAAGTGTCAAATGCAGCAATGGCCTGCATATTGTTAGTTTCTACTTATTGAACTTGGATGCTGCACACAGCCTCATTCTATAGAAAATGTGAAAGATGCACATGGCAGACATTTGGCCTGTCCCTCTCCTCCTAGGACTGTGGGGGTGCTGCAGAAAGGGCTGCAAAAAACTCCATACATATGAAGGAATCTGCTGCTTTGAAACCAAAATAGCATTCATTTATGGCTTTGACTGAGGGACTATTTCTCACTGAAATGCAATGGTATTTTGTTTTTTTCATGATTTCTCTTTCTGAAAACTTAAAAAAAAAAACCACTTACCAGTGATAGTTGTGGGACAAAAATAACTTGGTTGAAGTGTGGGGCAAGGGAAGGGATTGGCTGAATCCTTTCAAGTTAGAGTGAATCATATACAGAAGGAGCTAGAGGAACTCAGGGTAGTCCATTCTACCTGTCAGTGCTGTCGCGAGAATGTGTGTTTAATGTCACAGTGATTTGCATATGCCCTTACAACCCAGGTTTCCAGGGTGGGACATCCTTGAAGCAGCGCAAAACGCCTCTGCGAGGTGTGTTTGAGCAGGAACTGCCAGCTGTGTGTTATTTTTGGGTCTTTGGCTGCCACAAGTCCAGCCAACTAGAGGCGGTCAGACACATGTCACTGAAAATATGCTCATTACTTTAATGAGAATCATTTGGCATTCCTCAAGTGTGGATCTGTTTTTTTTTTTAAGGGAGGGTCAAGGGTGTTTTGCTATAATACTCTTTCTTTTATAGACCAATTGCTCATTTGCAATGAAAATTCTTTAGTTAGGAGCAGAAAGGATTTGGAGACAAAGCTGCTAGGTTTTGTATAGTTTAAGGAAAGGAATGAAGCAGTAACATTTATACTAATGGAAGACTGAACTTCTGATGTTTTAACTCATAGGTTTTAAAATGTGGATATGAAATGTGTTATTACAGATTACAATATAGTCTCAAATTGGTTAAAACCAGGCTGCCTGTCCAGCCCTCGAGGGCTGTCTTGAATAGCTGAGCAGCACATTTTAGTCCTGAGCTGTCACACGTGCCAGTAGAGTGTGGACTGAAGTTTACCTGGCCATGAGCTTCGTGGCTTCTTCCTTATCCCATAATTTTGTAAGGTAGACAATGTCTCATCTCCATTTTACAGAGACTGCAGCTCAGGTGTGGGAACAGTTCGCTCACAGTCTAGCTGACAGATCAGAGCAGAGGACTTTTATCCACAAGAGCTGCTAAAGCCCAAAGAACAGACTCTAACAAGGAACACAGCTGTCAGGGCAGTGCTGGTACCTGGGTATGACCAGACAAACCAGGAGGATGAGACTATCCCATCATTTTCTACTGCACAACTGAGAGATGTAAATTGTGAATCAAAATCCAAATCTATGGATTGACACATTCCAGAGGTGGGGTTTTATCAGAATTTCTCATCAAATGAATTTGGTCTAAAAGTACAAGAACAATACCTGATACAGGCCCAGCGAGGTTGGTCTTGAAAGGCTGGCTGGAACCTAGAGGTGCCACACGTTTGAAAACTTAGGTACCTGTCTTTACCTGATCGTAAGATTGAGGGCAGATCCGATCTGCCACCGGTTGTGATTTTGACAAATTGTCATCACTGTATGTTTTGGTTGGTTCACCCTGGTGATGAGAGAAACCTTTCATGAGTCACAAGAAGCGTGTTTCTTTATGTGAGTCAGCTCTCAGTTTGTCAAATACCAGAGAAGTCGTTCAGCCTGTTTGGTGTTCTGTTTTTGTGTTTGTACACAGATATGTGTTATGAAGATGATTGTGTGAATTTTTAATGTCATCACTGAATAATCACTAATAATCTCAATTTTTTGTTGGGTAATAGAAGAACACAATTGTCTCTCACCCTTTCTCCTGGTTGCTCTGTATATGGATTGCAACCTGTCAGAACTGTCACTTTACTCACAGAAAACCAGAATCTGTAGCTTTTACACACTCTGCTCTCGGTGGTGTCCCCGATGCTGGGCCCAGCTGAGCTCTCCATGTGTGGCACTGAAGGTTCAAGTATAGCCCGGCAGCACTGCCCTGCGAACTGCAAACCATTTCACTGATCCTCTCAGATGAGTCAATAAAAAGAAAATGTTTGCTTTAGGAGGAAGAAAACAATTTAAAGAGAGGTACAGAATGTTCACCTTCTTTTCCATGCTGACTACTGCCTGAGAGATTCAGTCCCTGAAGGAACATCATATTTTCTTATTTAAGAAATAATTTAGCATTTTAAACATTTGCTTTGCTAAAAATGGCATTCCATACAAGCCTTTCCTAAATGCCTTCAAACTGTATTTGTTCACGAGACAGTTCGTAGCAGAATCTCTCCTCTATGAACTAAGCAAAAGAAGAGCTTGTCTTTAGTTCTGGTTTTGTCCATTTTATAGGTAGTAAAATTTCTTTTTCACTATCATTCATCCCTGGTCTCAGCAAGGAGGCATGGCACCCTTCTGCTGTGTTCCTGGCAGTGTTCTGAGCTATTTTGAAATAGCAGAGGTGAACACAGCCCTGCAGGGAGATTTTAGGCCACAAGGAGAGAGAGTAATTGTGTGAGCAGGGTAGCAAGAGAGGGGGTGCTGGAGTGCAGGGGATGGGCGCTTCAGGAACTACTTTTGAGCTGGGTCTGCAGCCGGGTGGTGGTGGTGGTGGTGGTGGGAGCTAGTGAGGCAGCTGGGGGCGAGGGTAAGAGAAGCTGGGTCCCAGCTGGAGCTGGTAGTGTGGACAAAGATGTAGAGGACAGGAACAGGTGCAGTGAAGGAGAAGATGGGAGGCAGGGGTGCAGAGGGGCCAGGCAGGGGCTTTGTGGATGGGTCTTATCAGGAGCCTGGACTTTACCAGGAGGGACAGAGGCCTGGAAGGGCCATGACCTGGAGGTCATGCAACAGGTGGGAGGCTGGGGAAGGATGTATGGAAGCACAGGATGGAGGAAGAGGCAAGAGGGTGATGCTGTCTTCAGCGGGGCTGAGGAACACAGTGCCAGGGCAACCACAGCTGGCTAGAGCTGCCTTGAGGTCGGTTTGGGGACAAATAGGCATGCAAGGGAGGAAGACTGTCAGATTCTGGCTTTTATGAGAAAGAAATGAGCAGCTGGAGACTACAGTCTTATCATTCCGAGGGAGGCTTCACTCTCAGTGCTTTTAGGGCAAGGAACAGATCCAGTCCTGCTCTTCCTGCTCCTCGGGCGAGATGGCCTGTGTTGTGGAAGGACTTCTTCTCACTGCCCAGGCCTGTCTGGAGGAAGAGCAAGAGCTCAGCTGGCACAGCATCCAGGAGGCACCTTTCCCCTGCCCTTGGCTCTCGGATCCATCATGTATAAGACAGGCTTTCTCTGCTAGGGCCTCTGAAACCCAGTCCTGTCCAAGTTTCACTCAAATGCCCTGAAAGTATCATTAATCTATATTCTGTACTTTTTTTTTTTACTACAGACAATGTATAACAAACTTTTTGAACAAATAAGCAAAAAATGAAATTACTTAAAAATCAACAAGTGGCTGAACATGTGGTTTCGTGAAAAAAATGTTTCCTTACTTTTTTACCATCTGGTTAGGATCCTTCTCGGTTGGCCTCACTGCATGCAGGCTTGGTGGGAGGCTGCACTTCCTTCCAAATACAGAAACTGAAGGGACCGGCCATCTGTTCTCGGTTTGGTCCAGCAGGCAGGCAGGTGACTTAGGTTACCATTTCTGGGGCAGGAATGGAGGGAGGGTGCAGTTCTGTGTCTGGGGCCACAGGTGCTGGTGTCCCTGGAGGGAGGTGGCTGTAGATGGCTCCTGCTTCTGTGGCTTTGCTATGGTCTTGGTGCCTGGTTCTCAGGATGCTTTCAGCTTCTGTCTGTTTTCCAAGCCCATTTATTTCTTCAGCCTCTTTCTGATGCTGTGGATACTGCTGGTCTCCTTGGTGCAAAGCAAGGCAGCCCTCAGGAGGCTGAGGCAGAAGGATTGCTATGAGTTTGAGGCTGACAAGGACTACACAGAGAGTTCAAGGTGAGCCTGAATTACAAAGTGAGATCCTATTGAAAAAAAACCAACAAAACACCAAAACACTAAAAACCAAAACCAAAACCAAAAACCCACCATCCTGGTGATAGCAGATAAGGGTCAGGGCTAATTTGCTTGCAACCAGTAATTGTGACAATGTAGTCCTTGATGTAGGAGATTTCTGAGCAGGACGTCCACACTCCCTGCCTTCACCATTGCTCTTCCATGCCCCCACCCCAGTGGTATATGTGTAATGTGCATGGGATCAAGGGTTGAATTCAATAAAGGAGATGATTTGTAAGTATTAGGATTTTCCAGAAGATACCATCTGCTGCGAAACCCGGACAGAAGCCCAGAGCACAGGTGTTGGCTTGCACAAGGCTGGAAGATTCAGAAATGTTGAGACAGAGAAGAATATTGAAGTGTGGTTGTGTGACAGTCCAAGATGTGGAACAGAAAAGCTGGAGAGCTCACTGGGTCACTTCAGGAGTACGATGTACACAGTTACGGTTCCTGGGAACCTGAGTGCCTTGCACTTTCTCTGCCCTGTTGGGTCTTGAGGTCATTTTTCCTCCCTGCCCCTCAGGACCTGTGGCTGCCAGTCTCTGGTGGGTCCCCTCAGCCCTGCCGCATCTCTTAATTTAACCAAGCAGAGTGTTGTAACCTGCTGGGCCCTGTGTGATACAAATGGAGCTGATTTCATCTTTTAGAGTTAGTTTCAGCTTCCCTAGTTGTGCTTCTTGAAAAAGGAGGAGCCCTTATAGTGTTTAATTTTCTCTATAGACATCTGATTTATATACACACTTCCAAGAGGAAGTTATTCCAGGAATAATGCAAAATAGTGAAGAGGTGCTATTTTCAAAGTCCATTTTACTTAAGAAATTGGGTCAAATATACAGTGCTTTCCCCCAGTACATGTGGGGCAATGTGCCTAAGTCATAGAATTTAGCTATTGCTCTTTGTTTTTTAAAGCTGATTGTCATCAAATTATAACCCTTTGGGATTTCCAGCCTCATGGAGGCTGGGAAAGGATGTATGGAAGCACAGGACGGAGGAAGAGGCAAGAGGGTGATGCTGTCTTCAGCGGGGCTGAGGAACACAGTGCCAGGGAACCACTGTGAACCAAACATGCATTTTTCCTTTTTCAATCTTTTCCTTTTTCTTGAGGCTACACAAAATCCCCGCCACCAGGTGAGTGAGATTTGGCTCTGGCCCAGCAGGTATAAGCTGGGCACTGTGTGAGCACCTGCACATGACTCCCATGTGACACGGACTGGCTCTGTGACCAAGTGCGAGTAAAATGAACATCTGTTCTCAAGTATTCCCATATGCAAGCACAGTGTTACATTCATTCATTCAACCCATACTCGTTGAAATCTCGCCATTCCCAGTGCTAGGCATTAGAAGTATTGGACTAAAGAGGAAAAAAACAACAAATCAGCAAAACAGTATTGATACGTTAGTTATACAATATTTATTCAGAAATCAAATTTTGACAATGCAATGGAATCTATTTCAACCAGATAAATACTCCACTTATCAAATGGTCTCTGAAGTTGTGGCCATTATTGGTCCAGAAAAGTATCTTCCAGAGTTGTTCTGAGATGTTTGTGATTTTAGTGGGCACATGGGAGATGCCTTGTAGATGCTCGACATCATGGCCCTCTACTGGGAGGCTTACTTGTTGTAGTGGATTAACTGATGGTCAACTTGTAGCACCCAGATGAGTTGACTCAGTGTGGGGCTGGGTGTGGAAGGCCCACCTGAGGGTTGGTGACGGTAGCATAAAAGGAGACCTGGAGAGGAAGACAGTGTGCTGATAATTCTTGTGGGGAAGCCGTCTGCTGGATCTCCTGGTGTGAACTCTGCTCTTATATCATTGCAGGAACTTGGGTCTTTTGCTGTAGCTCAGGATGGCTGCGGTTCTTTTCAGGGAGCTCTGGTCCTCACCTGGAGCATTGTTTCCTGGCTCCTAGTGCAGAGCCCTCAACCTGCTGGCACAGATCCTGCACCCCACTGACATAGACTTCCTAACCTCCACTGCTGACCTTTGGGCCTTCCTAGTGCAGATCCTTGATATAGATTTGCATAAGACATGGTCATGCCCTCTAGGCCTTTGGTTGGACTTGTGTGGGACAGTGCTGTAGGATCTAGGGCCTCAATGGGTCTCTATACATGGACAGATCTCTTCAACTCTTCTGCATTTGACCTTTTGTATGACTATGAAATGTAATCCTATGAATTTTATGTGTCCTTTATTAAATCTATTCCCTTGTAAACTCTGACTACAACACCCATTGACTATGATGTAATGCATGCTTATGTGTGCAAAGAGTAAAGAATTGCAGAGAGGGAGTTGGCTGCAGTATGGAGAAGCTATATAGGGTCTAATGGAAAAGGGGACATTTGAAAGATGAACCTGAGAATTTTTTTTTTTTTTTGGCTGGCTGGCTCAGACTGCCTTATGGGTGGGTCTGATAATACAGGTGGAGAGGCTGGGGAGATGGCTCAGTGGAATAAGCGCTTCCCTGGCAAGCATAAGGGCCTGAGTTCAATCCCCAGTTCTGCCAAAAAACCAACAAAACAAAAACAAACAAACAAACAAAAATGCCAGTGGAGGTGGGGAGGTGGGGATTGAACTGTGGTATCCTGCTCATGACTGCATTTGCATGAGCAGGCATTAGGATAGATACACAGCTACTTTCTCTTAATTCAATGAGAAGAAAGATTTGTACTAATAGTGTTCAAATAGGATATCATGTCTGCATCTTGTACTATGAATAACTACTACAAAGACAACAATATGCAATGTATTAATTATTGAAACTGTTCTACTAACCAGTTGTGAAACAATCTCATTGCTATCTGTTTAATAAAAAAAATTGCTGAGAAATGAAGAAAAAGAAAGATGAGCCTGACTCCTTGGTGGAAAGAGTGTGGAACTCAGTTTGGCCAGGGAGGGGGGCTGAGGGGAAGCAAGTTGGGCCTCTGTGCACACGTCCTCAGTTTGATGAAGCCTGAGTGGCAGGAGGGCCAGAAGCCCAGTGGGGCCATGGTGGGTCTCCCCCACAGTGTCAGACTCCAGGTCGCGGGCACTGTGACACCAGTGCATGGCTTCTTTGTGGGTGGGCACCCCTTCTTCTCGTGCTTGAAGAGTGTTGATGGGTAATGCTGTATGGTGAACCATTAGGCAGCGGAAACCAGTGGGCCAGAGTACCATTTCAAAGTAGGAAGTCCACACATTGTGGTGCAGGGGTGCCTTGTTAAGTGGCATCTGTCATCAGCAGTGTTCTTTCTGGAGAAAGCACATGGATCATATGTGACAAAATCAGCTTCCTGTGCAAGGTAGCACAGAAGTGACAGGACACAAAGGACAGGCAACTGTGAGCTGCTGGGACTGATGGAATCACTGCTCAGTATCAATGCTGCTTTATTTTTCTTCTCTGTTTTCAGTAACCAAAGGGAAAGAAGATGGGCCAATAGGAGGTTGGTGATAAATAAATACATTGGACTTTCCTAGTATGTGCTGTGTTCATTGGCAGTAGCGAGTGCTGAAAACTTAAGTATGCATGAAATGAGCTAGCTGGGCTCAGAGGACAGGGCTGGGTCCACAGACTCGTGTTTGCCAAGGGTTGGGCAAGGGACACTCCAGCCGTGTCTTCTCGTTTGGCCTTCAGAAGTAAGTGTAGCTATTCCCATCTTCCATTGTAAGAGTCAAGGTTCTGAAAAGCTAAGTTCTTCGAGGTTTCCTGGCTGGGGCACCAAGCAAGATTACTGGGTGTGGAACTGAGAGCCATTTAGTAAGAGGCCAGCTTGAAAAGTTGCAGGAGCTGAATGGGGGATGGTGGGGCAACCCAGGGGTGGTGGGGGTTGGGGGTTTGCCCCCCCTTAGGGCTGCAGGTAAGTGGCTGGGTACAGGGACCCAGAGAGGCACTGCAGTGCGGGGGGTAGGGCTCTAGGTAGGAGCTGTGGCCTTTGGCAGAGGCATAAGCTTGAGTCCCAGTGATCAGGAGAAAGGTGTCAAGGGGAACAGACTCCCTGGCCTCCCTCTCCTTCAGCCCTTAGTCACCTGCTGACCCCTCCATTGATTAAATCCAGTCAGAAGTTGGAAGTTAAGTAAGCCCACGGATACAGTTCCAATGTGTCGGCTTCCTGGGGCAAGCCTGAGACACAGGCAGTCCCAGTACTGGTTCTGGAAAGTTACATGCCAAGGACTTAGCCCAGCCAGTAAGGGCCAAAGAGGAGACAGGACTCCCTAGCTTTCCCTGTCCCATGACCCTTGCCTTTCTTATGGCCTATGTTAATGAAGCAGTACTCTAAGGTGTCTTTGTATTGCCATCACTGTTTCCTGGACGGTAACCAGAACAGCCTGCAGATGTAATGGCACAGTGGGGTGGCTGGATGTGTGCTGCCTTTGACCACTCTGGCTACTTTTAGACCTCTTTCTCTCCCCGTTTATTTGACAACAGCACTCGCATTTTATGTGGTAAACCATTCCTCCTCAGCACTTGGCTTATGTGCCTTAGGCAGCCTATCCCACTCGCATGGTATAAGGTAGGCCTCAGGCTGAGGTGACACAGTTCTCCGGGAGGCAGGGTTGGTGGATGGACAGGCTAATTCTGAGTCTTGCACATGTCGCAATTTCCTGAGGCAAGCACAAGGGATTCCCTCTCAGCACAGAACCCAGAGCCTCATGCTGAAGGGTTTCCTGGGAGACCTGCTTCTTCAGGTCATCTAACTTCCTCATAGGACACCTGGTTCGTATTTGTGGGGAAGGGATTCTGACTGTCCAGAGTAAGTCAGTCTTGTGAAAACCAATGTAGGGTCAATTTTTTTTTTTTTTTTTTTTTTTTTTTGCGGAACTGGGGATTGAACTCAGGCCCTTGTGCTTGCCAGGCAAGCACTTATTCTACTGAGCTCTCTCCCTGACCCCCTATGGATGGTCAATTTTATGCAGTTATAAAAATGCCTTTGTCCAGTTATATCACCTAGACCTGACACCTAGGTTCTGGGAGCAATGTCTTACTGGGCAGTCCTGCCACTTTGCTATAAGGTTATGTATCTCTCAATCCTACATATGAAAGATAGAGATAGATTTTATACTTATGGTAATACGAATGTGGTTCTGTTATCACACATTGGAACCAAATTACAGGGATAGAATGGTGAGGGTGACCAGAATGTGGACTTCTGCTTCCACTTTTCTAGAAGTTCTAAGAAGGTATCTTAGTTACTTTCCTTGTTGCTGAGACAAAACACTCAGCATCCACAAGTTAAAGGAGAGGTTTATTTAGCTTATAGTTTGTAGAGGTTTTAGTCCACAGTCAGCTGGCTCCAAGGCAAGGTGGCATGGCACAGGGGCACCACTAAGGAGAGACAGGTCATGGTGGGCAGAAGGTAGCAAGGCAACAGGGGTTGGCTACAGCTCTTTTTCCTACATCTTATCCAGCTACTTAGGGCAGTAGCACAGCCCTAAGTCACACACTCCAGATACAGCCACCTCTCCAGAAGCCCCACCTGTGACTGTGTGGGGTTTGGGAGGACGTCTAGACATAGCTGTCACAGGAGGCTAAGCGCAAGCCTGACCAATAATCACCCTCTTGGATATACTGAGCGAGGTATTCAGGGCACGGGACCCAACTCAGGCCAGACTGGTCTGGGGCAGGCTCCTGCCGATGAGACTAGGAAACTCGCTTAGCAGGAGTGGCTGGCAGGCAGGACACAACTCATAGGCTTTGGGCCTCCGTGAGGGAAGACCCTGAGCAGAGCTAACCAAGAGAACAGCATGGCTGAAGATGGAGGCCAGGGTGACCAACTTGTCCAACTGAGAGTGTCCTCGTTTTAAAACTTGAAGCACTGTATCCTAGGAACCTCTTAGTACTGGCCAGGTTGGGACAGCTGATAACCCTCACTAAAAAACAATGTGTAAGCAGCGTTAGTTAAATGCCAGGGTAGCAGAGAAGGAAAGATAAATTGAATCTGACCAGTGCAGGTGATTACATTAGCCTTTGAAGTCAACACAAAAATTAAACTTTCAGAGTCTTTCAAAAATGTAGATATATATTCCCCGCGGTGAGAGACCCAGAGAGCAAAACTGAGGGACCCGTGAGTGAGACTCTCTACTGTGCCCCCGTGAGCCCTGCAACTCCCTGGAGCCCCCGCCCCCAAGCCTGCTGAGCAAGTGAAAATTTTTGTGACTCTTCTGGCCCTCTATCCAGCCCAGCATGCCCCGAGCTGCTGCACCAGAGATGACTTCAATCCACTCTTCAGTGATGATGGCTTGGCACGTGCGACTGAATGTCAGAGTGATTATCAATCATCTCAGAAGAGCTCTTGCTGGCGTCGTCCATCGCCGTCATCCTGGCACTTTGCTCCGCGCTTTGCTCGCTGGTAGTGGATTCCTTCAGGGGGTAGTAGATGGTATCGGCCAGATTGTACTCTTGGTAATTCTGCAGCACATCGGCGTGAATATCATGGTAGGTGCTCATGCTCTTAGCATTTGCAAAGGTATTAAAGGAAAAGATGGGCTTTGCTTCTGTTTTATAGGAGACAACAGACCTGAATCGATTGAAGATGACAGAGCCCTCAGAAAACTCGTATCCAGAACTGAATAATTCAAAAGCAATGACGGATGCATCTCCAGAAGTAGGGGGCTTTTTTCCCACATCCTTGAAGGTCACCAGAAACTGGTTAGAACGAGTATGGAAAGTGTGCCCCTAATCTTATCACCAATTCCAATGAGCATAACCTTTTTTCCAGCTGTCATGAGTGTGGCCACCTCATTCTTTATTGGTTTAGCAACTGAGGAATGAATGGACCGCAAAGTCCTCGATCCGAAGATACACTGATGAGAAGGTTTTTCTTTTTGTCTTCAGGAATCTTAATATCAGCTTTTTCATGTGGCATAAAATATCCTATTCATATATTCGAGCCGGTTTCAGCTCCCTCCCTGCTCAGTCATATTTTACTGCTACCATTTTCATAGACTTGGTAATTTTTTGGATGTTTTTGATTGATTTTAGTCACCTGGTAATATCTTTCAAAGTTGCAATGTTTCGGACTTGGATCCAGTGTGGCTGCAAGGCCCAGGCCCACAGCCCAGCAATGTTCACTGGGGAGAGCGTGGTGGCAGCTTTGCTGAAGGCCAGACGGACAGGCCTCACAGTCCTGAACGTGATTCCCAGATCAAATAAAATAAAATAGAACTGAATTCATTAAAAAAAAAAAAAAGTAGATATTAACTGTTGTGCAGCTGCTGAACTGTGCAGCTTTGTTGAAGGAACAGCAAACAGCCAGCTAATTATAATTTTATGTTTTTGACTTAAAAGTAAAAAGAAAAAATATAGAACTTAATGATTACTGTTTACTATCCATATTTCTTTTTGTTGTTGTTTCCATATTTGGTACAGGGTCTCACTGTGCAGCTCAGACTTGGAGTGATCCTGTTTTCAGCCTCCCTAGTGCTAAGGTTACAGGCATGTGCTACTATACCCAGTTTTAGTTGGGGCTGGTGTGGAATGCAGGACAGGGATTGAACCCTGGTCCCTTCATTTGTCAAGGCAGGAACTTAGTCTGCTGAGCTGTCTTGCTGGCCCTTTATTCATACTTCTTATCACATTAGTTTTTCATCATTCCAAAAAATTGCTGTACTATTAAAAAAAAAGCCTAGTGTGTTCTGATGAAACAGTGAACCCAACTCCAGTTCTACCTGTGAATTTTTCAGTTTTTTTTTTTTTTTTTTTTTTTTTTTTTTTTTTTTTTTTTTTTTTTTTTTTTTTTTTTTTTTTTTTTTTTTTTTTTTTTTTTTTTTTTTTTTTTTTGTGGTACTAGGAATGGAATCTAGGATTTCATACATGCTGAGTAGGCAGTTTACCACTTTTTTAGGAGCTACATCTTTAGCTCTTAAAAAATAAAATATATATTATTACATGTGTATGTGTGAGTGTGTGTGTGTGTGTGTGTGTGTGTGTGTGTTACTTTTAAGTTTTGAGACAGGGTCTTGTTAACTTACCTAGGGTGGCCTTGAACTTGTGATTCTCCTGCCTCAGCCTCCCAAATAGTTGGGAATTATAGGCATTCATCACATGCCCAGCTTGTTTTTTTTTCTATTTGCAACTGAAGAGTCTTTAGTGACCCAGACTTGGCAGTGCAGAGGACAGAATGTTTCTGTGACTTTGGCCAAATCAGCTGGAGCCTTCCAGCCAGCCCTTGGTTTTCTGATCTTTAGTATGAGCAGCTGAATCATTTTGAATGTTTTCTCCCAGCCTCATAAAGTCTGTGCACCTCCATCAGCTCAGCCTTGGAACTCACCTTCTCCCCTTTCTCCACAACAAAAAAAAAAAAGAAGAAAAAAATCAGATAACTGTGCAGAATGTTCCAAGATGCAGGCAACAAGCTGATTCGATCTTATCCTCCCTGAGCACAGTTTTACCTAGATGAAAGCAAGGGCCATTAAAATATCTGCTTATAATTTTTATGTGAGAAGAGGCTGGAATACTAGCATGAAGTAGGGCTTATTGTGCCTGTGATACTAAGCAACTGAGAGCCTTTGAGAGGCAGGGCGGCGTCGGCTCTCGGGGCCAAACATCTGCGGGGCAGAACCTGGGGCAGGCTGACTTCTGAGTCCTAGCTCTTCAGAGCAGAAAGGGATTTGGTCCGGAAGCCAGGAGTCCTGGGTCCTGGAATAATAACATCTTTACATAGGGACTTAGAGTTGGTGATTTGAAAAATACTGTTCTTATACTGTGCTGTGGGTAGCAATCTTCCTCAGCAATCTTCCATCATTTCTACTTTATTCTCTCTTTATTCTTTATTTATATCTTGAAGGAGGTTTTGGCTCCCTAAAGCAGTATTAGTTTCAGTAGTCATGGCCTACTGAAATGGTCACTAAGGACACCAATTCATTTCCCTTTTTGGGCAATAGCCCCTCCTTTGTTTTTAGGGAAATTTTCTCCCTACATGGTTCTAGTGGGCTGTTTATCACACACCTTTCCCCTTCTCCACATTGGTTGCCAGGAAATCAGGGGCCTCCCATAGCTTCCTCCCCAGTGCAGTGATGGGTCTGTTTGTGGCCATATGACCTAAGCAGGGCCAATAAGAATCATCTTTGCTATTGAATTACAGATAGGGAGATAAGGAGAGTGTCTTTTTGATGGGGCTAAGTGAGAAAGACCTGCACCTAGGGTTACCAGATTCTGTCTTTTATAACACTACTGGGGAAAACTATGAACACTGGGAGAGACAAGTTGGCCATGAAGAGAAGCAGTGAAGAGGAAGGGTGTAACATAATCCATGTGCCATAAAACATTTACCCTTTTAGAGTACTGTTAAGTGGTTTTCAGGGTATTCATGGATTTGTGCAACAGTCATCATTATCAAATTCCAAAAGGAAACTGCATCACTGTTAGCAGTAGCTCCCCCTTCTCTCCTTCCCTAGCCCCTAGAAATCACCAATCTTTCTGCCTATGGATTTGTCTCTGCCCAACATTTCATAGCAGTGGAACCATGTGACACGTGACCATGTGCTTGTCTTCTTTTTCTTAGCATGATGTGTGTTCAGCACAACTGTATTGCATCTATATGTACTCATCCTTGTTTATGGCCAACAACATTCCATTGTAAGAATGTCTCATGTTGTGTTTCACTGTTGATTAATTGGTTCCTGTTTGGCTTGTTTTGAGCTACTGTGGAGGGCACACTCAGCAGCTCTCCTTGAAAGAAGAGCGACTGTCTCCATTTTGACTGAGCCTGATCCTATTTCCTTGTATTGTTATGTACAGAGCTGGCTAGGACTTCTGTTTATCCTTCAATTGGCCTTAAGCAATGTGTATTGGTCTAGCTGAGGTGCTGGTGATAGTCTTTGAAGGTGGCATGCGTGTTTCCCTGGTAAGCCTGCTGC